>SJYX01005527.1:311080-329134 GCA_006410675.1 Oreotragus oreotragus | reverse complement strand
CACCTCATGCGAAGAGTTGACTCATTGGAAAAGACTCTGATGCTGGGAGGGATTGGGAGCAGGAGGAGAAGGGGACGAAAGAGGATGAGATGGCTCGATGGCATCACGGACTCGATGGACGTGGGTCTGATTGAACTCCGGGAGATGGTGATGGACAGGGAGGCCTGGCGTGCTGCGATTCATGGGGTCGCAAAGAGTCGGACATGACTGAGCGACTGAAATGAACTGAACTGAACTGAACCTAGCTTCCTCCTTCCTCGAAGCACTAGCATTCTCTCCAAATCCACCAGGCATACCTCTATCACCTAACCTAACAGCACGCCCCAGGCCACAGCCTCCAGGTCCAAAGCATCAGACCCTAATGATCAGCTAAGGAAGCTCTCTTAGCCCTTCCCCCTGCTACCCTTCAACCTTCTATTAAAATCATGCACATCACTCAAAAACTTCCTCTTTACTGAGCCTACTTTCTANTACCTCATCACCTAACCTAACAGCACGCCCCAGGCCACAGCCTCCAGGTCCAAAGCATCAGACCCTAATGATCAGCTAAGGAAGCTCTCTTAGCCCTTCCCCCTGCTACCCTTCAACCTTCTATTAAAATCATGCACATCACTCAAAAACTTCCTCTTTACTGAGCCTACTTTCTAAATGGTTCTAGAATTCAGTTGGCTACAATTTCAGCATCTCTCTGGAGCATTCAGTCAGAATGTCATTTGGTGGTTGTACAAGAACTTCTCACATTTACTTCAAAATCTTCATTCTGCATGTGGATGAATGGAGGCACTCTTTTCCCAGATACCCCAGTGGGGAGCCTTATCTCACCTATGACATGACACTCTCCTTTCCATATCCTATCTAAGCAGCCTATGAGATACTGACAAGCGATCCTATTGGTTCCTTTCTATTGAAATCCCCCATTCCTGCCTTGTTAATATCTCAATTCAGCCTCTATGTTCGCTCCCCTCAAGCTTTACAACAGCTTCCTCATNTATCTCACCTATGACATGACACTCTCCTTTCCATATCCTATCTAAGCAGCCTATGAGATACTGACAAGCGATCCTATTGGTTCCTTTCTATTGAAATCCCCCATTCCTGCCTTGTTAATATCTCAATTCAGCCTCTATGTTCGCTCCCCTCAAGCTTTACAACAGCTTCCTCATCTCCAGGAGACAGACTACTATCAATCCTTAATGATTTATCCCCCTTTAGTCCAACTCAGATTGCGTGTCCCCGTCCAAATTCATGCACAAATTACCATTGCCAAGTGGATTAGATTTACATTCAAAGCCTTCAGCAACATGGTCCCACCTTTCCTTCCTACACTAATTATCCACAGCTCACACAGTCATCTTATGCTTAACTGAACAGACTCGTCTACAATTTCTCAACTTCCAGTCTTTTCTTGCAAATGTTTCTGTGTCTCTGCCAAATATCTTTTCTATACATTTGCTGCTAGAACATCATGAAGTTCTAGAACAACATAAAGTCCACTCATTTCAGTGTATTTTTTCACGATGTCCAGTTAGGTGATTGTTGGGTTCTGAAATCTACCTTTATGTCTTTCTTGAAGTAGTAAGAAATCCCATTTACTGGATCTTTAACATGTGTCTGGCATTGTCCTAAGAACTTCTTAATATAATGTAATGCAATCTCCCACAAGCACTCTTTAAAGCACGTATTAATATACCTCTCTGTGCAGGTGAAGACACAGGTTGTGAGTCCCCAGGAAGCTGGCTCTGAGCTTAGCATGTAGGGTGTTTATTAGGGGACATTCTTAGAATCAACAGCTATACAACTGAAGGCAAGGAAGCAAGAATGGGTAGGGGGAGAAGCTGAGCTATGATAAAGGTCAATAACAGCCTCAGACAACCTTGCAGGGAATGAAAATGGCCCTTCAGATTTGCCTGAGGTTGAGCTGAGGGCATCACTGGACAAGAGCCACTCAGAAAAGGACAGAACGTGGGGGGAAGGCAGCTGAAACCTCTGCCCGCAGCTCTCCCAGCAGCTAAGGCGACTATCTCCTATAAGGGGAATCTGGGTGGTACATCCCTATTTCTGCTACAGAACAGACAGTAGATGGAGGAGAGCTCAACAGTGGCTAGATGCCATCTAAGTAATGAGTGATGGAACCTTGGTCTGACCATGATGCCTCTGTCCTTAACCAGGGCTCTCCTGCCTTCTTTCTCCTGACACACAAAGCAGCTCCTGTCCCAGCTGGTATTGTACTGTTTCACAGCCCTCCAGGATGCAATGGCATCCCACCCCAGTACTCTTGCCTGGAAAATCCAATGGACAGAGTAGCCTGGTGGGCTGCAGTCCATGGGGTCGCTAACAGTCGGACAGACTGAGCGACTTCACTTTCACTTTTCTCTTTCATGCATTGGAGAAGGAAATGGCAACCCACTCCTGTGTTCTTTCCTGGAGAATCCCAGGGACGGGGAAGCCTGGTGGGCTGCCGTCTATGGGGTCACACAGAGTCGGACACGACTGAAGTGACTTAGCAGCAGTAGCAGCAGGATGCTAAACTCAAATATTATGTCTAAACTCATCCTTATCATTGACAATGTTTACTGGACTTTCAATTAAAGATCCCATTGCAAAATATCAATAGAAAAACCCCAGCTGATGAGGAAAAGGGCAATTGATTTACATATTGAATTTCACTAGAGAACGAGTAGGAAGAAAACTACAATTAAGTTGACATCCAGTTGAGCTTCTTATAGAGCTTATTATGGGACACCTGGCAATAGGGTGTGTTCTTTAGGACTTAAGGAAGTGGCTGAGAATATTTACTGATCTCAAAGCCAAGGTGGGGAGCTAGAAACCAGGGCTGGTTCAGCCACCTCTTGGGTGAACCACGATTGGGTAACCATGGAGTCTTCAAAACTCTCTCCACTCCATCACCTCTTATCCTGAGGGATGTGGAGCCAACCTGTTTGTTCTGCATTTAGCTGATTATGCTCTGCAGCGGCCTAAAAATATTAATGAGCAGTCATATCTAACCTAGTGGACAGCTGGTGGAAGGGTGGCAGCCCAGAGCATCCAGTCCCCTTACAATTAATGTGAAGAGAAACGTGAAAGTGAAAGTGAAAGTGAAGTCGTGTCTGACTCTTTGCGACCCCGTGGACTGTAGCCCACCAGGCTGCTCCGTCCATGGGATTCTCCAGGCNATATCTAACCTAGTGGACAGCTGGTGGAAGGGTGGCAGCCCAGAGCATCCAGTCCCCTTACAATTAATGTGAAGAGAAACGTGAAAGTGAAAGTGAAAGTGAAGTCGTGTCTGACTCTTTGCGACCCCGTGGACTGTAGCCCACCAGGCTGCTCCGTCCATGGGATTCTCCAGGCCAGCCTGGAAAACATCACTGCTGAACTAATGCTTGGTTGATAAGTCACCGGGGGGTGTTGGACAGCTGCCTGGGAGATCTACAGGGAAACAGATCTCTGAAGGAGGTGGGCTGTGGGTTCACTGAAGGCTATAAGTCATCCCTCTAGGACACAGAGACAAGAAACCAGTTGTCACACTAGTGACAAGCAGCTCCAAGGATAAAGGGGCCTGTGGTTTGGTAGCTTCGCCCCCTGGTGGCCATAATGCTTAGCCATCGACAATGTCATAGATGCTCAGAGTCGTTAAGAAAGACAAAGGTGAGATGGCATTTACCTGGAGGCAGAGAAAATAACCCTTCTCCATCCCACTATTCCAATTACTCTCGTCTCTCCATTTAACAAGGCAAAGGAACGCAGCAGAGTGGAGTGGGTCGAAAACTACTTGATCAAGATTTAAACCTTGAGGTCTGACTCCAGAGCCTGATTTTTAAGCTGTACAATTGTGGGCAAGTTATTTGCCTCTATTCACCTGTAAAATGGGGATAATCATACTATCCATTTCTACATCATAAGCTAGGTTTCTTTTTTGTGATTATATGTGTCTAAAACTGCAAAACACTGAGAAGAGTTTCTGGAATTTTTAAAGTGCTAAATGAATATCCACAAAGACAATGGTATGACTATGGGGAACATCAGCTCTTTGCCAAAAGGCTGAATGTGAGATCAGTTTTCTGAGCGGGGGTTATCTGAATGGCTTTAATTCTTCTCATCCCTTTGTGTCACGAGGCACCATGCGTCAGGTGCAGGAGGGAATGTATAACTAATCCTAAATTGACTTTTCTTTTAGACTAAGAGTAGACCTCATTTTCTTGGGCGCCAAAATCACTGCAGATGGTGATAACAGCCATGAAGTTAAAAGATGCTTGCTCCTTGGAAGAAAAGCTATGACAAAGCTAGACAGCATATTAGAAAATAGAGACATCACTTTGCCGACAAAGGCCCAGTTAGTCAAAGCTATGGTTTTTCCAGAAGTCATGTATGGATGTGAGAGTTGGACCATAAAGAAGGCTGAGCACCAAAGAATTGATGCTTTCAATTAATGCTTTCAGTCTGTGGTGCTGAAGAAGATGCCTGAGAGTCCCTTAGACACTAAGGAGATCAAATCAGTCAATTCTAAAGGAAATCAGTCCTGAAGATTCATTGGAAGGACTGATGCTGAAGCTGAAGCTCTGATACTTTGGCCACCTGATGTGAAGTGCTGACCTGATAAGAAGAGTCGACCAAAGAAAAGACCCCAGTGCTGGGAAAGATTGAGGGCAGGAGGAGAAGGGAGCAACAGAGGATGAGATTGTTGGATGGCATCATGGACTCATGGACACGAGTTTGAGCAAACTCCGGGAGATAGTAAAGGACAGGGAAGCCTGGCATGCTTCAGTCCATGGGGTCACAGAGAGTCAGTCATGGCTGAGCGACTGAAGAATAACAACCAAGAGTAGACCTTAGGGAAAAGCCATTTCTGATTTTCTGGGTTTGTGCAATAAACCCAAGCAGCTGTATGAGCAGATATTCCATTTTTCTGATTGTTTATGAAAGTGGAGTATGCAGGCGGAATGTGCCTAGAAGAAGATGTCTTGTCAAATTGTGGGTGACATTTGTTCAGAAGGGGATGAACCTTACCACCTAGTTACCGCCCCCCCAGAAACCAGATTGGATTCAGAGCCTTCACTTTAATTTTGTAGCTTTGTCACTTATTAGCTGTGAGGCTTTAGACAAGTTATTTAACGTCTCTGAACCGCAACTGCTTAATCAACAAATAAAGACAATAATATTTTGCTCTTGGGGCTGTTGTGGGAAAAGAATGCTGTTAAGAAGAACTGGGACATAGTAAGATGACTACCTTCCTGTGCTGGGTACTCACTGTGCTGCTGTGCTGGTCATTCACGGGCTGGAACCCAGCCTGCTCTAACTAAGGGTATTCACTCTATGCCTTTCAGTATTATGCCCCGTAGCTATTTTACACGTACTGACAGCTAACTGTGAATTCTGCCGTGACTGTCACATATTGCCATGGTCTTCTCTAAGCAGAACATAAAGGGTAAGCACTCTGTGATTATTCAATTTCTTGTCCCCCGTGGCACCTGTGACTTGTCTGCACATGGGGGGCTCAACTTTGCAGGTATCAGACTGATGACACCCGCTTCCCCTGGCCTCTGGCTCTTTCCTGCCATTTCTTACTGCAAGGGTCCCCTCTCCGTGAAGGACAAGGGCAGACAGGGAAAGGGCCTGGGCCAGAAGGAGTTGGCCACACTCACCTCCACCAAAGCCTTTTTGATGACTCGGCTGACATCTCTCCTCCACTCAGGGATGTCTGGGTTGTAATCGTCCAGGTTTGGAGAAAAGGACAGGCGAAGAGATCGGAATTCCTCTGTGGACACCACAGTAGAGGGGTTACTATAAGTCAGATCGGCCTCTCAGGAAGTCTGTTATACTTTCTATTTCATGCAAAGCCCTAATGCAGGGTCCTTGTCCTCCACACTCACCAGAAAGACCTTACTAGAAGGCAAGGTCAACATCCCATCCCTCTTACCTCTGAGCTTCTTTTCCAGGCCAAAGCTTTAGTCCGTGACCCATGCTTCACTCCACAGCTTTGTGCGTTGTCCCCAGTTCTAGCCCTGTGCTCCTGGATGCTAAATGCACACACCTGGAGCACTCTGACTGCATCACAGGTTTCTGCCCCTGGGTCTTTGAACACACAGCCCCTTTCCCAAAAGGGTCCCCTCTTCCCACCTTCCACGCATGCAACACTCAAGCTCTAGTTTGAGTCCTCACTGACTTAATATTCTGCCCACCACATTTTACTTTTCTTTTTTATGGTACAGCTGTGCTCTGCACATACTTTCATTATCATTATATAATAATTATTATATGATTATATAATTATAAAATTCATCATAGTCACTCTATTGCTAAATTTCGTTTGCATGGGAATTTCATTGAAATGAATTTTCTTTTTTTTTTTTTCCAGGAACTGATCCCATTTCTTTATTTTTCANCTTTTCTTTTTTATGGTACAGCTGTGCTCTGCACATACTTTCATTATCATTATATAATAATTATTATATGATTATATAATTATAAAATTCATCATAGTCACTCTATTGCTAAATTTCGTTTGCATGGGAATTTCATTGAAATGAATTTTCTTTTTTTTTTTTTCCAGGAACTGATCCCACTTCTTTATTTTTCAGGTTTTCTTATACACCTTTTGTTACATATATGGATGAATACAGAGTCATGTGGGGCTCAGCAGTCCTGACTTTTATCAAAATCAGGTGCTTTACATAAAAAAGAGGTCTGAATTTTCAATTCTTTATTTCAAGGATTTTGCTAGTTGTCACAGTAGCCTCTGAGTTAATCTTGGTTCCCCAGAAAGTAGATGAAATTATAAAGGCAATGATTTTGTGAGGAGAATTGTCTTTAACAGAATATGAGGAGGAAGGCAGAGGATCTGGGAGCACCGCCAGACCATGTTGCATATATGACATGGTGCAAGAGAGGCAGGAAGGTCCAGCGAGACTGGTGGGAGATCCATGAGCTGAAGTCAGCCAGAGGAGCCCTGTGTCCCAGGAATGGGTTCACCTTAGTATTCCTACTGCATTTAGTCACTGGCTGGATGGTGCAGCCTTGGTCCTAACATGGTGATGGGTTTCAGAGCACAGCCTTGAGGGCGTCTTATCACACAATCTACTCAGATCACACTGCTCCCCTGAAATCTGTGGGAGATTCCACACTGCACTTAGAATAAATTCAGATTCATATCATGGCCTCCATAGTGCCACACAAACCAGCAACAACTGCCTCCTGCCACATGTCCTGTGGGCTGCCCTGTACTCCATGACACCGTCCTTCCCTGTGTTCTGCAGTCTGGTAAGTTTCTTCCCACGTTACCATGCCTCTACTTCCCCAGATGATAGCCTGCTCAGCTCCTTTTCAGCCTTCAGTCTCTCCTGGGAGGAGCCCTTCCCTCTGGCAACCTCAGGTATCCTCCCTTTCACCGAGGCTAATACCTTTCATCCGGGGAAGGCAATGGCACCCCACCCCAGTACTCTTGCCTGGAAAATCCCATGGACGGAGGAGCCTTCTCCAGTATTCTTGCCTGGAGAATCCCATGGACGGAGAAGCCTGGTAGGCTACAGTCCACGGGGCCACAAGGAGTCGGACACAACTGAGCAACTTCACTTTCTTTCAGTTTCACACCTGAAACTAACACAATACTGTAAATCAACTATACTCCAAAAAAAGCTTTAAATAAATAAATGTTTTTGTTGTCTGTCTCAAACACAGGAATATTAGTTCAGTGAGGATGGGGGCACAGTGTTCCCGGCCCTTTGGGACAGTGCTCAGTTCATGGTAGGTTTTCAGTGGCCGGGGGTCACTTCATTAATACATTTTTGTTGAATAAATGAAGGCATGAACATCCGTGGCGGCTCTCTGTAGTTTACACCTTTATTATTCAACAAACATTTCTTTCTTGTTTTAAGCATGTTCTTATATTTCAGGAGGGGCTCAGCAACACTGGCAACACCAAAGACACAGTCAGGAAACTCAAAAACCCAGGTGTGCATCTCCTAACACTGCTAATGACTTCTCCGGAGCAGGCACTGAAGCCTTGCACATGATCAGGACTGCATTTAAGGCAGTCAGCTTTCTCCAAAGATGTATTTTTCAAAGTTTGACTATTTTGAGTCACTGGTCACCGAGGTGAACATTCCCACTTCAGCTCTGATGGAGAAGAAGGAAATGCATATTAATTAGCAGCGCGGGAAATGGCAGTGCCAAGGAATGACCCGCTGGGTCCTAACATTCCCCTTTGAAGATGTACGTGTTTGTCATTTTCACTCTCCTCAAACCTCTTAACCAAACTGTGGAGACTTCCTCTCAAAAGAAGATATTTGTCTTAATAAAGAGATACAGATGAGAAAAATGGTGCCGCTCCCTCTATAATTACTTAGCATGCTAAACAGCAGGGCAGAGAAATGTTATTTTTAAGTTTATTCAACAAATAGGGGATGCATGTGGGAGGACTGAAAAGGGTACACGTCAATAATATATGTATTTCTTGCAGCTGCTGAGAGAGATGAATTCTACATATTTACATTTTCTTCGTTGCATTTAAGGGCAAACTTGAGCCCTGAAGCGAAGGAAGGAAAATCATGCAAACCAAATTTTCTTTCCTACAGTTTAGTGTATTTGGGTAGGCAGTCTTTCCTCTGCCAGCTTCCCAAATATGATACCTCCTTCAGTCTGACCATAATGATCTTAAATGGAAACCAAAGCTTAATTAAACTTGAACAGGTTTCTTCCAGACTTCAGACTCTGACCTCCCCTTTCTTGGAGCATTTCTTTTAGAAACTTGCTATTATACATTCTTTCTGTGAACTTTTAAGATGTAAGTGTTCTGCAACCAGGAACGCCTTTCTCAAGGACCCAGGAACTATCTTTGGAAATGGTATCATTAAGAAAGACAGTGCCCCACCTCTGGGAGGGTAGGAACCAAGTTTCCTAAATAAACCCTTGTGTTCTAATCCCAGAGATAACCCAATCCCCCTGAGTCCTCCAGCACTTTCTGCCAGTTTATCCCAGAGTTTAAAACTCTCCCTGCCTCTTGTTTCTGTTGAGTTCAGTCTTGCCTATTTAATTTCCGGTGATACAGTTTCCTTTTAATAGGTCACACATGTCATTAGAGTTTTCCAGTTATACGTGTGAAACCCTGGACAACCCATCTGACCAAAGATGATTAAGGATGCTAAAAAACTCAGGAATTTGGCTACAGGAAGCAGGGAGCACTTTCCCTGTTCAAGCTTTTAGTCAAGGGATCCCTTTTAATGAAGAGAACCCATTTGATGGCGAATGACCCACTCTGGAATGATGCCTTTCAAGGGATTTTTAGAAAGAGGAAGAACTAAGCATAGCAAGGGATAGAAGGTAGTCATCAAGAAAAACATTCTCTCTAGATTCAGAATTCATATGTTCTGGCTATTATATTTTTTCACTTGTAAAAGAGGGATAATCATATTTCTGATAAGCCTGTTCATAGGATTCAATAAAACAGATCTTATATATCCAATGCTTAGAATAAACACCAGTGAAAGATGCATCAATGTTAATTTCTATCACTACCAACCATCATCATTATTATTCATCCTGTCACTGAATAGGGATGACTTTAAGAAGGTAACTTGCCATTTTGGGACCACAGTTTTCTAATGCTGTACTAACGGGTTGGACCCGAGAAGTCCAAGTTCGGTGTGTGGTTCTAATGAGGAGGTAGCTGTTGGATTAATGGGTCAGTGCCCATTAGTGACACCAGTGACATCCCAGAGGGAAAGTGGAAAGAAAGAGAGCATTGGATAGAAAAGAATGAGAGCCAGCCAACAGGGTAATTTCAGAGCACTGGGCCCTAGGTCTTGATGGTTGGAAGCCCAGCTCCACCACTTACTAGCTGGAGCAAGTTACCTCTCTGGAAAAAAAAATGAGGTAATGATACCAACTAGATGCATTCCTATAGCATAGAAAGGAGATGGAGAGGAAAGAGAAACAAAACTCTCCTCTATTCAGGCAACTCAGCTAAGAGGTCTCCTCACTGATGGGACCTCGGAGGCAAACCACAACCCTGGTTAACTTTCACTTACTACTGGGGCTTCTCAAACCTCTTCAGGGGCTGAGGGAGGGAGGAAACACTCTGAAATTTAACAGGCAGCCATGTGAGGAGGAGCGGTGTCCTCCGACATGTTCAAAGTTGCTTACAAACTGCTTTCTGAATTTGAAGGTCACGTTGGCGAAATGGGAAATGAAAAACAGAACCTGCATCAGAATCAATTGATTCTAGAACTGGGGCAGTTCATACTTGGACCATGAGTTCATGTGTCTCCGTCTCAGTCTCTTTCAGTCTCTCATCTCCCTTTTCCTCCCTTACTCGATTCTCCCTTTTGCTCTCTCTGCACAGCATTTATTTCCCTATATATTTCCTTTTGAATTCCTGCTCTTTAAATTTTGATTTTCTGGGATGCATTAGTACCATTTTCATATTAACAATAAAAGTTCATATTTTTACCATCTACTAAAGCACTTAGTGCAGATCCATCTGACTATCTTTCTGCAGAAAAAAAATGAAATCAATTTGTATAAACTGTTTTTTTTTTTAAATATCATTTTCCATTAAGGATCCCAGCTTTCCTTTTCAGTACATTTTCATTCCATGTGATACCCTGACCACATTCAGTTTCCCCGACTGATGACAAGAGTGTTCTGTACAGCTGTTTGTTCAAACTAATATTCTGTTCATGATGACACCACATGTGCTTGTTATGACCCCTCCCCTGCTTTTAAACAAGTAGAGTGACTTTTAAATGATATATATTTGTGGAAGAGATTTTCAGAGCATTTAGACATTGGCAGATTCTTCTTAATGATCAAGACTCTGCATTTTCTTTTATAATAGGTTTAAATCTTAAACATCACAAAAATATCAAATGGAGTGAATCAGCCTTCCATATAATGAAATTCACTCTTCTGTACCTAAGGTAGTTGAGTGTACACTTACTCTATGGCACCAGAGCCAGTTTCAAAAAAAAAAAAAAAGACAACAAACAGTCTTGGGGTTTTGTGATCCCTACTTTGCTGGTGAACCACACCTTCCTCAAAAGAGGAGATGAGACTTGACTCAGCTCATTGTCAACCACTGCCATCTGTTCTCTGGGTAGATTCATAAGCTAGTTTGGCCCCTGGTGCCAAGGTGCCAAACCATCCCATCTGAGTGATGGAGGCGGGCAGTGGTGGATCAGCATATGGAGCACTCACCATACACTGCGATGGTCTTTGTGTCTTGCAGGATGGCATTCCCAGCTGAGACCTGCACTGTGATGGTGTTCATCCCTTCAGAAGTAAACTTGAATGCTATGCTTCCCTCCAAGGTGATCAGGGGCTAAAGCAAATGAGGACGTAGAGTGAGGGGAGAGATTTTCAGTTATACCCAAGATAGGCACCAACTCTGAACCACCAACAAGCTCCTTACATTAGCGGAGGCTCTTTCTAGGGTGCCCCCTATGTGACTGACTCCACCTCTGCCTCCCTGTCACCTCGGGTCCAGCCCAGAAAGGGACTACCAGAGACATGACCCCCAAGAAACTCTACTCATTCCTTGTGAATCTGACACCTCTCTTCTGCTACGATCCTGATTCAGGATTGGGAGATCAATAGGACTTGCCTGCTGGTGGGGTGTCTCTCTGTCGATAACCTACTCATCAAGCAGATCCCTTAATCCAAGGCAACATTAAAATCAGGCCAAAAGAAGGGGCTCGTATGAATCCAGATGTAAGTAAGCCACAGTCACTGAAAGTGTGTAAGCTGCCAGCGCTTCTCTCCAGGGTGCTCTGCTTACATAAAATTACAACGGAACGCAGCGACTGTGGACACCAAAATGACGCTAGTTAGACGGGTGTTGCCCTTGTGTGGTCTGGTTTGCTCTGAGAAGCCCCATCAGCAATTTCCTGGAAGGAGCTGCTATGGAAACAAGTACTAATCGGATCGTGGTTTGACTCAAAAAAAAAAAAAAAAAAGATTTGGATCAACTCCTGCAATGCAACTGGACACCAGGGTCCTGGGGAAAGTATCATTAGCCTCCTGACCTCCCTCCACTCACTCCCCACAAACAGTTCATTCCTGTCTTTTCTTTAATTTAAAAATCAAAATTCATTTAACTCCCTGTGTAGCAGAAGGTAGACCAAAGCCCAGCATAAAAAGTCTGCTTAACAGAATCTGTTGAGAATTTCGTTTTCTGCTAAAAGCTTATGAAAAGCAGCAGCAGCAAGTAAGTTATTTAATAGTTTCACCTCCTAGTACTAGCATTCAAGCAAGTAACACAGATTTCTCTTCTCCTGTGGATAGTGGGTCCAATCTGGACCCAATTTGCATGTACAGTTTCAGAAGAAATAAAAAAGGGCTTCTTTGCAGCTGATTTATGTCAGCAGGAGAGGTGAGAGATTCCTTTGACTGCCAGGCACGCAGCGGGTCTGGTGTCAGGAGAGGTTTCCTCCCTGGGCTTGTGTGAAATTATGGCTCCAGTTAAAGCCAACACTCAGCTCCAGGGTAGAAAGAGATTTGTATTCACATAAGAAGCATTGCATTTGAAGAGCAAAGTTATAAGCAATGGCACCTCTGTTGGAAGATGAAGCTCTCCATTCAGAGCCATTGGTCCGGGTCCTCTAGGGAAGATGATGCCAAGCTTCAGTTCTACTGCCTTTACTGACATTTGCAAGCAAATTTTAATTTCCGAGGATGGAGTGAGTTCCAAACTGAATCAGAGCATGCAGCCTGGTGTGCGGGGAAGAGAAACCCAGGCAGGCATGAGAAAGGCCATGGATCTGCATGAAGTAGCTGAGTGAGACTGGAGGAAGCCACTTCATCTGTGTCCTCCTCACTTTTCACATTGCTAAAATGAAGGGCTCGGGGTACATGAGGTCCAAGGTCGCCACTGGTTTTGAACTTGCTGCTGACTTTGGATCACAGGGAGTGTTTGGAAGAAACTTAGAGCAGGAAGCTGAGCTAAAGAAGGGGCCGTTCCTGATCCAGGCTGGGGAGTCATGGGGTGGAGGGGCCACAGGGAAGTGGGCAGGCCTGTCTGATCCAGAATGGAGAACAAGAGGTGATCTGTGGCTCTGGTCTGTCTGGTGTCCACTGGTCTCTTCTCCTTTCGAGGGCCATTCCCTCCCTTCTCTTCTAGACGGATCTAGGAAGGTTGACTTGAACAGCTCTGTTTCTGCCACAAGCACCGTGATCGAGGCACGGCCGGTATTATTACTCTGTTCCGGGACTCCTGTTAGAATTTTGGGAAAGATGGCTCATTTGCTCCACTGAGCTGTGACAACATAAAGCTCAGGCTGCTGCTGAGGGCCGCTGCAGAGTAAAGCCCATGTGAAAAACCCTGACTCACAGGAAGGCAGGGGTAAGAGGTAGGGGTGTAGGCGTGAGAGAGACAGGGACATACTAAAGAGATGAGTGAGGCTCTCAGAGCCTGCCATTCCCAAGGTTGCCACAACTCCTGGGCTCTTGAGTTAGTGTAAGTGATTTCTTTCCCTTTACTGCTCCCAGAGGAGCCACACAGGCCCTGCCCGGAAAGCCGACTCACCTCGGTGTTGTTCCCGTACCACCACACATAAGTGAGGGTGCCCACCTGGCTGGGCCACAGCACGGCAGTTGCGTTGACCTCTTTGTTCTTCGTGGTGACAAAGGGAAGAGACAGGTGTACATGCTCCAGGGGACCTGAGGCAAGAGAGGAGAGAGGAGGCATGGAGAGGGAAGAGCTCTCTCTGCTTTGCCTTCCCTGCTCTGAATCCACATTCCTTCCGGAAGCCTCCGAAACATCAGTCGTGTTCCCAGAAGGAAGTGCTCAGGTGCCACCCCTACTCTGGGGGAAAGGGATATGTTGGGAACAATTGTGTCTCCATCCTTTCCATTACAGATCTTTCTTCCAGGTCTAAATCCTGAGTAATTTATGTGTAAAAGCTTAAAAGTTACAAGTAATTGATGAAGTCCTTAAAGGAACAGGAATAATATGAGATTTCACTGAGAGATGCAAAGTGTTTCCAAGAAACCTCCCAGAATCCATGTTAGGTGGGGGTTGGGGATGGCTATTATACAAATCCCCAAAACTTTCTACATGTAACTATTTTGTATTCTTTATTGGATTTTAAAGATGCATGTGAGTGTATGGAAATGTATATGTTTGTGTGTAACTATGTTTGTGTGAGTGTCTGTGTAGCCCCCCAGTTAGGTAAGCACGGGGCTGAGCTGAGCCTGTCCAGGACAAAGACAGGCACGAGGGGGCAGAGAGAAAGTTCTGTGGTCCTCACGTTCTCAGGATGCACTCAGCTGAAAAGTAGGATGATTCTACCTATAGAGGCCCAGTGGACCAGAAACTTTAGTCAGATGTACAAATCCACAAAGATAACAGTATCCTTTTCCTGGAGAACCACTAGACATACCCTAAGATCCCCTGACTTTCTCTTCAAGTCACTGTTACCAGACAAAATGCATTCTCCTTTGAGGGGAACATGACAAAAATCTCATGCATTCATGAGATGGAGAAGAAAGTGGTACTCAGGCCTTTGCACCTGTTTTAGTCACTGTCCCCTCTGCTAGTTGACCATATGATGCATTTTCTAAAGTCTTTGACCTCTTTCTCCCTCTGTCTTCTTTTCTGCTGAGGGATACCATCCACACTCTGACCTTGGACTATGAACCACATGCTTAGGGCTCCAAACCACCTTCTTGCCTCCAGACTCAGTTGTTTATCTGTGCTCAGTCATGTCTGACTCTTTGCAGCCCTGTGGACTATAATCTTCCAGGCTCCTCTGGCCATGGAATTTTCCAGGCAAGAATACTGTAGTGGGTTGCCATTTCCTTCTCCAGGGGATCTTCCTGACTCAGGGATTGAACTCATATCTCTTGCATCTCCTGTGTTGGCGGGCAGGTTCTTTACCACTAGCACCACCTTGGAAGCTCCCAGACTCAATTAACAGCCAGATATTCCTATGAAATACGCTGCCTCCCCCACCCCCCTACCATTCTGTATACTCCAATCTTGATGAATAACACCGGTGTTAATCCAGGGGAACAACCCAGAAGCAGAAAGTCAGTCTTGATTCCTTATTTATTTGCTGCCCACATCCATTTAGGAAACCACTGATTTGGTTTCATAAATTCTCTCTCAGAGCTCTTTGCATCCTGCCCTGGTTCATACACTATACACCAGTCTCACCTAAAGCAGTAGAACTTTCTCATGGATTTTACAGGCTCTAACCTTTCCCCTAGAGCCAGACATCATGGAATAAGAGTCAAGTGGGCCTTAGGAAGCATCACTATGAACAAAGCTAGTGGAGGTGATGGAATTCCAGTTGAGCTATTTCAAATCCTAAAAGATGATGCTGTGAAAGTGCTGCACTCAATATGCCAGCAAAAAACTCATCAGTGGCCACAGGACTGGAAAAGGTCAGTTTTCATTCCAATCCCAAATAAAGGCAATGCCAAAGAATGCTCAAACTACTGCACAATTGCACTCATCTCACATGCTAGCAAAGTAATGCTCAAAATTCTCCAAGCCAGGCTTCAACAGTACATGAACCATGAACTTCCAGATGTTCAAGATGGATTTAGAAAAGGCAGAGGAACCAGAGATCAAATTGCCAACATCTGCTGGATCATCAAAAAAGCAAGAGAGTTCCAGAAAAACATCTACTTCTGCTTTATTGACCATGCCAAAGCCTTTGACTGTGTGGATCACAACAAACTGTGGAAAATCCTTAAAGAGATGGGAATACCAGACCACCTGCCTGCCTTCTGAGAAATCTGTACGTAGGTTAGGAAGCAACAGTTAGGACTGGACATGGAACAACAAACTGGCTCCAAATCAGGGAAAGAGTATGTCAAGTCTGTATATTGTCACTCTGCTCATTTAAGTTATATGCAGAGTACATCATGAGAAACGCTGGGCTGGATAAAGCACAAGCTGGAATCAAGATTGCCAGGAGAAATANCAACAAGAAGCCCATGCAGCGTGACGGAGTAGCCGCCACTCGCTGCAACTAGGGAAAGCCCATGCAGCAAAGCAGACCCAGTGCAGGCAAAAATAAATTAAAAAAAAAAAAAAAGCAAAACAATCTTTCCAGCTCCCTTGTAGCTGGAGATCAAGACACAAGTGCAAGTCTGGGCAGGATTTCTGGGAAGGTAAGTAAGGTGGCACTCAGCTGCTATGCTCCTTCAGCCAAGCTGAGATGCAGGAGCATCGAGAGACTATGAGGATGAGAGCCACATGCAAAGGAGAGTGGAGCAGGAAGACAGGAAGAGCCTGGGCCCTCCACAACATCTTTAAATGGCCACCCCATCTGGGACTATTTCCAGATTTAAAAAAAACAGGGACTTCCAGGTGTTTTGGCGGCTAAGACTCTGAGCTCTCAATGCAGGGACCCTGCGTTTGATCCCTGGTCAGGGAACTAGATCCCACATGCTGCAACTAAGAGTTCGAATTCCACAACCAAGAGATTCCACATGTTCCAACTATCCCACATGGAACTAAGACCCCATGCTGCCAAATGAATAACTATTTAAAAACAAAACCAACAAAACCCCCAAGGCACAGTAAATTGGGTTTTCTGAGCTTGTGGCCAAATACAATTCCAACATAGATACCAAAACAACTGCCTCTTAAAGTAAAAATCTAATACATAAAGGTACAACAAAGGTGAGTGAAATTCACTCAGTCATGTAAAACTCTTTGTGACCCCATGAACTATACAGTCCATGGAATTCTCTAGGCCAGAATACTGGAATGGGTAGCCTTTCCCTTCTCCAGGGGATCTTCCCAACCTAGTGGCAGTGCAGTTACTTTATGGCCAAAAGTCTTGAGGCACTTTCTAAAATACCTAACTTATAACCTTAACATACCTGGAAAATACATGGTCCCATAAGTTTTTGGAAGAACTCATGTTTACTGTCAGCCTAACAATGAAAACCTCTTAAATGCTAAAAACTGGCCAAATGTAAAAATGAATGCCACATAAGGACAGAAAATAGCATGTAAAAATAAATCTATACATTTATGTTCTGCTGATCTTTGATGAGGGAGCCAATACCATTCAAAGAAGAAAGGATAGTCTTTTTCAATAAATGGCACTGGTACCAATGGATAGTCATATGCAAAAGAAAAAAGTTAGACCCCTACCTCACTTCATATACTAATTTTAAAAATGTAAATATTTTGTATCAAAAAAAATGGATCAAAGACCTAAAATTTCTTGTTACTCTAAATTTGTTACAATGTGGGGGGAAAAAGACCTAAATATAAGAACTACAAGTATAAAATGCTTAGGAAACGTAGGTGAAAACTGATACTTTGGGATAGGTAATGTTTTTTTAAGTATGAACCAAAAGCATAAGTGACCAAAGGAAAAATAGACAAATTAGCTTTAACTAAATTCAATATATCTGTGCTTCAAAAGACACAACCAAGAAAATTAAAAAAAAAAAAAAAAAGGACCTCCTATATAGCACAGTAAATTTAACTCTTTATCTTGTAATAACCTATAATGGAAAAGAATCTGAAAAAGAATATAACAGAATATGGTAAATTAACTATGAAAGTTAAAGTCATTTAGTTGAGTCCGACTCTTTGTGACCCCATGGACCATACAGTCCATGGAATTCTCCAGGCCAGAATACTGGAGTGGGTGGCCTTTTCCTTCTCCAGGAGATCTTCCCAACCCAGGGATTGAACCCAGGATCTTCCACATTGCAGGCAGATTCTTTACCAGCTGAGCTACAAGGGAAGCCCAAGAACACTAGAGTGGGTAGCCTATTCCTTCTTCAGCTGATCTTCCTGACTCAGGAATCAAACCAGGGTCTCCTCCACTGCAGGCAGATTCTTTACCAAACTGAGCTATTAACTATACTTCAATTAAAAAGGAACAGTTCTTCATAGAAAATAAACATTTCCTTCAAGGTAAAAAAAGAAAAAAAACCCTATGGAATGGGAGAAATTGTCTGCAAATCACCTATCTGACAAGGGTCTAGTGTTTAGTATATATATTTTTAAAAAACCCTACAACTCAACAACAAAAAAATCAAAAAATGAACAAAGGATTTGAACAAACATTTTTCAAAAAAAAGATAGAT
>SJYX01005527.1:275117-289404 GCA_006410675.1 Oreotragus oreotragus | reverse complement strand
AAAAAAAAAAAAAAAAAGCCGGGCCCTAGCTGTGCTATGAGAAATTAAAAGGGCAGCCCTTGCCTTCGCGGCTCTAGTGAGGCTTTGGGAACCCCGCTGGAATCGGGGGGACGGGGAGAGGCACAAATAGCGATAAAAAGGATCAAGCTTGGAGAGGAGGGAGCAGAAGATCGGTGGCAGTCTCCTCAGCACGCCCCGGGTCTCT
This sequence comes from Oreotragus oreotragus, assembly GCA_006410675.1. Lineage (NCBI taxonomy): Eukaryota > Metazoa > Chordata > Mammalia > Artiodactyla > Bovidae > Oreotragus > Oreotragus oreotragus. The sequence continues at coordinate 289,199 of SJYX01005527.1, read as the reverse complement.
GGCCTACTCTGCCATGCCCTGTTTCTCCACGGCCAGCCGACATCTCCGGGCCGCCCTAATCCCACAGAGGCCAGCCCCTCTCCTCTGGCCTTTCCCCTTCTCAGGCCCCTGCTTTCTCTCTGCCCTCCTCGGCCTGCTTTTCTCAGCGCACACAAGACTTCTCGCGACTCTCTCAAATCCCCGCCGTCTCCCGACACCCCCACTTTGGCCCATTTACCGGCATCTTAGAGGCGCCCCGCTCTCAACCCCAACGAAGAGAATCTGGTTAGAGATCGGCGGTTCCGGTCTGGCAGCCCGGGCGGGGTAGGCGGAAGTGAGCCGGAAGGGGAGGGCGAGGGCAGGACGCCGCGCTTCCGGCCTCGCAGTATGTGGCTAGCCGCTGCAGCTGCGCGGATCCGACAGGGCACCAGGGGGCGCTCGAGCCCTAGGCAGGGGCTCTGAGTATCGCGCCTGCGTGAAGTGTGGGCGAGAATGAGGTTGATTTCGGGGTTACAGAATCCTAGATATATCACCTCTTTCGTCTTTTCTCAAAGACCACCTTTTCAGTAGCATTCCCTGGGTCATCCTAAATTCAGTCCCACTTCATTCCCCGTTCCCTCAGTTCTTATGATTCTTTTATGTTTTACTTTTGGGTTTTGTCTCCATCCGTTCGTATGAACGTCAAAAACGCAAGGATTGTCTGTTTTGTTCCCTGCTTATATACCTGTACCTGTAACAGGATGGTACAAGGTAAGCATCAATAATATGTGTTGAGTGAAAGAATGAACTCAATCCACTGATTTTAAAAAGGAAAAAACGATCACAGAAGGGATTTGTGTACTACTCGTGTGAATACGTACTGCGATTCTTTGTGTAATGGTTGAGAAAAACTAGGTTTGAATCCAGCTGCAACTTTACTGGCTGTGTCACTTTGGGCAAGTTAAACTCCATACCTGTTTCCTCATCTGAAAATGGAGATAACAGTGATTACCTGAGTTTTGTGAGGATGAAATGAATTGCATGGAATGTGCTTAGAACTTACATGCCTGGAACATACTAAAAGCTAAGGAATTCTTAATCTTTACTGGAAAGCACCTCAGGTTAAAAGCCAAGTTCACTGCTGCTTCTGGCCATTTCTTTTGCCAGTCCCACAGAATGAATTACTTTATCCCATGTTCCCACAATTGATTTCTCATTTGTATTTCTGGCCAAATTTCACCTTTTAGGAGGAGACCTCCTTGGTGGTCTCAGATGGTAAACAGTCTTCCCTGATGGAGCTGATCTGCTGGGCCCTTAAGACTAATTATAAACAAGGAAACCTCTAATAAGGGTGATTGTGGGGCTACTTTGCTTCCATCAAAGAAGCCTCCTCTTGTGTGTTAGTCACTCAGTCACGTCCAACTCTGTGACTCCATAGACTGTAGCCCGCCAGGCTCCGCTGTCCATGGAATTCTCCAGGCCATGAATACTGGAGTGGATTGCCATGCCCTTCTCCAGGGGTTCTTCCCTGGAGAACCTTGAAGCCGTATCTCCTGCATTGCAGGCAGATTCTTTACCATCTGAGCACACACCAAACTCTCCTTAAGGCTAAGTGAGGGAAGTATAGCTCAAGCAGGATGAGGAGGGAAAATGAAAAGGTGTCTTACTTATCTTTCTGACTCTCTCACATGACAGTAACATTTCTAAAATCTAGCAACACTGAGAGATCAGGGTGGTTTTGCCCTTTGCATACTCAAGAGCCACAGAAAAAAGAAAAAGCAAGAGAGTTCCAAAAAAACATCTACTTCTGCTTTACTGACTATGCCAAAGCCTTTGTGTGAATCACAACAAACTGGAAAATTCTTAAAGAGATGGGAACACCAGACCACCTGACCTGCCTCCTGAGAAATCTGTATGCAGATTAGCATTAACTGTAAGCAACATTTAGAACTGGGCATGAAACAACAGACTGGTTCCAAACAGGGAAAGGAGTACGTCAAGGCTGCTCACTTATTGTCACTCTGTTATGTATACGCAGAGTACACCATGAGAAACGCCGGGCTGGATGAAGCACAGGCTGGAATCAAGATTGCAGGGAGAAATATCAATAACCTGAGATATGCAGATGACACCACCCTTATGGCAGAAAGCAAAGAACTAAAGAACCTCTTGATGAAAGTGAAAGAGGAGAGTGAAAAAGTTGGCTTAAAGCTCAACATTCAGAAAACTAAGATCATGGCATCTGGTCCCATCACTTCATGGCAAATAGATGGGGAAACAGTGGTAACAGTGACAGACTTTATTTTTTGGGGTTCCAAAATCACTGAAGGTGGTGACTGCAGCCATGAAATTAAAAGATGCTTGCTCCTTGGGAAGAAAAGTTATGATCAACCTAGACAGCGTATTAAAAAGCAGACATTACTTTGCCAACAAAGGTCCATCTAGTCAAGGCTATGGTTTTTCCAGTGGTCGTGTATGGATGTGAGAGTTGGACTATAAAGAAAGCTGAGCACCGAAGAATTGATGCTTTTGAACTGTGGTGTTGGAGAAGACTCTTGAGAGTCTCTTGGACTGCAAGGAGATCCAACCAGTCCATCCTAAAGGACATCAGTCCTGAGTGTTCACTGGAAGGACTGATGCTGAAGCTGAAACTCCAATATTCTGGCTACCTGATGAGAAGAGCTGGAAAAGACCCTGATGGTGGGAAAGACTGAAGGCAGGAGCAGAGAATGACAGAGGATGAGATGGTTGGATGGCATCACCGACTCAGGGGACTCCAGGAGGCCTGATGTGCTGCAGTCCGTGGGGTTGCAAAGAGACGGACACGACTGAGCAACCGAACTGAACTGGGCCACAGAAGTCCCTAAGAAGCCCAGTCTGTCCTCATGTTGTCTACTACTGATGTTCTCCTAAGTGCCCCCGTGAGAATTAGCTCACACCAGCAGATTATGGTGCTAATACCCAACTCTTGCCCCCAGCTTGGGCCCCCAGGCACATTGCTATCAGTTACCCCTGATAGCTATGGCTCCTCACACTTTACATCTTTAATGAAAATGGATCAAATTTGACACTGTAGGCATACTTCTGCTATCTAGGCCCGAGAATGATTAAAAATTTAACCTGAGTTGCAGGCTTTCTACAGGGACTTGATCTGCATCAGTAGGAAGATCCAACACCAGTGGAACCTGGACCTGCTGTGAGGATTAAATGAAAGAGATTCTACTTTCCGTTAGCAGGGTCTGGGTTATTAGTGGGTGCTGGAGAAGTATCTGTTGACTGATTAGCCATTCCCCAGTAACTATCACAAATGAACTTAGAAATACTGAAAATAACTCAGTGTGGCAAGAAGGGAAAAAGAAAAAATTATGTCTTTTGTATTTTTGTGTGCATTTGTTATTAAAGCAAAATATACATTTAAAAAGTGCTCAGAGACTATAAACCACATTTTAAAAAACAAAGTCACTGCTTACATTTTGACACTTGGGGAAATTTACTCATTCAAAAATCTGCCTTAGTTGAGTATTTCAAATTCTGATTGGAAAACAAGAGTGTGATGAAAAGTTAGTGGTGCTATTTTTCTTTTATTTATATATATCTTAAGACACAGTTACTTTTTTCATTTTTTAATTACACAAATAATACATTTTCAGTGTAGGAAAACTAGAAGCTGCTAATAAACAATGGTCTTATCTCTATCCTTCCAGATTTTATTTCTCTGGACACATAATGTATATTTTGTTACAATAATTCCTGTCTCTCAAAAAAAACTTCAAAAATAACAAAGATCAACAGTGAAACTAAAAGTAGACTGGTCTTAACTGTACCCCAGGTCCTAATTTATATTATATATACAAATCTATGTACATTCAACTTCAACTTTTAAAATCTAAATTGATGCTGTTAAAATAATACCAAACGATGCCACTTTAAACAGAAGCACTTCAGAATACCTAAGAACTTGATTCAGGCATGTTGATGATTGCTGATAAAGAGTCAAGTATTATTTTTTTCATTAAATAAGTAGCTTTCTCTAGCATTCCATCTTCCTAAAAGAAGGTTCTGCCAGTTCAGCCACAAGCTCCTCACACATATAGTTACTTTTTAAATAAACTCTTCATTCATTCTGGTGTTCTTGAAAATATTCGTCAAACATAGAAGAAGACTCATCTTCACGTTCCTGACACCAAGGAAACACAAGATACAAAATACATTTAATTCAGAACTTCCCTGATGGTCCAGTGGCTAAGAATCTGCACTCCAAATGCAGGGGGCCCAGGTACGATCCTTGGCCAGGAACTAGATACCACATGCTGCAATTAAGAATTCACATGCCACAACTAAAAACAATCCTGTATGCAGCACAGCCAAATAAATAAAATTTGAAAAAAGAAGAAAATACATTCATTTCCCCTCAGTTAGACCTAATATGTGCTTACTGTTTTTAAGCAATGCTTTATAAAGAGCTAAGGCCCAGCATCAGCTCCAGGTGTTCTTCACAGTAATCAATAATAACAAAAGGAATGATGAATAGAATGTTTCCAGATATGTGATAAATTAAAAGGGTTATGGGGAGTCCCTGGTGGCTCAGACGGTAAAGAGTCCTCCTGGAATGCGGGAGACCTGGGTTCAATCCCTGGGATGGGAAGATTCCTTGGAGGAGGGCATGGCAACCCACTCTAGTATTCTTGCCTGGAGACTCCCATGGACAGAGGAGCCTGGCAGGCTACAGTCCACAGGGTAGCAGAGAGTTGGACCCGACTGAGCAATTAAGCACAGCATAGCAAAAGGTTTCTGTCCCATTAGAAGTAAACTCTTACTTGAGTTTACATTCATGTCAATTCTCAGCTAATGTGCTGGGAGAGGGCCCCACTGACATTTGTGAGGGCAACCCAAGGCCACTTGAACTTCACCTCCTCTTTGCATATATGCCCAAGCTCTGAGTACAAAGAATTTAACTCAGTAATATGTACTAACTCAATGAAAGGCAGAGTAAAACTGGTATTGCTTGTTTAGCACAGCAGCAATTTCAAAGATTACCTAGAATAGCCTAGCTTACTGCCACCATGAAGACAAAATTTAGACTTGCTGGGATTATGCAGGAGGCCAGAGTGCTGGTAAACACTTTTACAAATAGGCAGTAACACCCCAAACCAGAAATTACCTTTGGTTCTTTAAATTCCAAGTCTTCTCCATACTGGATGGCAAAATCAATATGCTGTAATACAATGTTCATGCTTTCTTCATCTGACTGATCATAAGGCAAAAATCGAACCATGCTGTAGTCATCAATCTACAAGTTGAGGATTTCAGAAAAGGTCATTCTGAGGTATAAAATACTTAATTTTCAAATTATATTTGAGTTTTATAACCATTTACAACTTCTGATTAAAATCAGCTGTGTGGGTGCTGTGGGGAGGAGGGACAGACAGAGACAAAACAACAGCAAATCTATACTGATTTTTCTGACCTCGGATCAACTACAACACTTAACTAGACATTGTTTCATAGGCATTTACCTCAATTCAAAAATCACTGGAAATTTCATAAGGGCAAAGACAGTTCTACTCCCAAAACAGCTTGGAATAATAGGTATGTCACTTAATTTATTGGCTATTGCCAATGACTGCTTCTAAATTCAACTGCTGACCAGCCAGTCCACAGACTCCCACCCTCCCCCCTTTGCAAGGGACTAGGGTTGGACTGTGCTTTCCAAAATGGTGGCCACTGAATGGATGCTGATAAACACCTGACAAGGCCATTAAAACCAAAACTCAACAACTTCAAAAGCTTACCAGTCCACATATAGCGTTAGTCAATTTTTTGAATTTTTTGCTCCTTAAGTCACCTGTAGAGTCATCTAATAAAGAATACATGTCTGGATCTAGAAACCTTTAAAAGTGAGAAAGAAGACAGATAAATAAAAGTAAGAATAAATCGGGAAACTAGTTTTATAGCTTCACATCTAAATGAAGCTTAGACGGTTCATCTCAGCAACAGAGATGTCATGATAACGGAAATGAACTCACTTCTCAATTTCCTTTTTGGCTTTCTTACTCAGCAGATCCATTTTNGATGCTTGCTCCTTGGGAAGAAAAGTTATGATCAACCTAGACAGCGTATTAAAAAGCAGACATTACTTTGCCAACAAAGGTCCATCTAGTCAAGGCTATGGTTTTTCCAGTGGTCGTGTATGGATGTGAGAGTTGGACTATAAAGAAAGCTGAGCACCGAAGAATTGATGCTTTTGAACTGTGGTGTTGGAGAAGACTCTTGAGAGTCTCTTGGACTGCAAGGAGATCCAACCAGTCCATCCTAAAGGACATCAGTCCTGAGTGTTCACTGGAAGGACTGATGCTGAAGCTGAAACTCCAATATTTTGGCTACCTGATGAGAAGAGCTGGAAAAGACCCTGATGGTGGGAAAGACTGAAGGCAGGAGCAGAGAATGACAGAGGATGAGATGGTTGGATGGCATCACCGACTCAGGGGACTCCAGGAGGCCTGATGTGCTGCAGTCCGTGGGGTTGCAAAGAGACGGACACGACTGAGCAACCGAACTGAACTGGGCCACAGAAGTCCCTAAGAAGCCCAGTCTGTCCTCATGTTGTCTACTACTGATGTTCTCCTAAGTGCCCCCGTGAGAATTAGCTCACACCAGCAGATTATGGTGCTAATACCCAACTCTTGCCCCCAGCTTGGGCCCCCAGGCACATTGCTATCAGTTACCCCTGATAGCTATGGCTCCTCACACTTTACATCTTTAATGAAAATGGATCAAATTTGACACTGTAGGCGTACTTCTGCTATCTAGGCCCGAGAATGATTAAAAATTTAACCTGAGTTGCAGGCTTTCTACAGGGACTTGATCTGCATCAGTAGGAAGATCCAACACCAGTGGAACCTGGACCTGCTGTGAGGATTAAATGAAAGAGATTCTACTTTCCGTTAGCAGGGTCTGGGTTATTAGTGGGTGCTGGAGAAGTATCTGTTGACTGATTAGCCATTCCCCAGTAACTATCACAAATGAACTTAGAAATACTGAAAATAACTCAGTGTGGCAAGAAGGGAAAAAGAAAAAATTATGTCTTTTGTATTTTTGTGTGCATTTGTTATTAAAGCAAAATATACATTTAAAAAGTGCTCAGAGACTATAAACCACATTTTAAAAAACAAAGTCACTGCTTACATTTTGACACTTGGGGAAATTTACTCATTCAAAAATCTGCCTTAGTTGAGTATTTCAAATTCTGATTGGAAAACAAGAGTGTGATGAAAAGTTAGTGGTGCTATTTTTCTTTTATTTATATATATCTTAAGACACAGTTACTTTTTTCATTTTTTAATTACACAAATAATACATTTTCAGTGTAGGAAAACTAGAAGCTGCTAATAAACAATGGTCTTATCTCTATCCTTCCAGATTTTATTTCTCTGGACACATAATGTATATTTTGTTACAATAATTCCTGTCTCTCAAAAAAAACTTCAAAAATAACAAAGATCAACAGTGAAACTAAAAGTAGACTGGTCTTAACTGTACCCCAGGTCCTAATTTATATTATATATACAAATCTATGTACATTCAACTTCAACTTTTAAAATCTAAATTGATGCTGTTAAAATAATACCAAACGATGCCACTTTAAACAGAAGCACTTCAGAATACCTAAGAACTTGATTCAGGCATGTTGATGATTGCTGATAAAGAGTCAAGTATTATCTTTTTCATTAAATAAGTAGCTTTCTCTAGCATTCCATCTTCCTAAAAGAAGGTTCTGCCAGTTCAGCCACAAGCTCCTCACACATATAGTTACTTTTTAAATAAACTCTTCATTCATTCTGGTGTTCTTGAAAATATTCGTCAAACATAGAAGAAGACTCATCTTCACGTTCCTGACACCAAGGAAACACAAGATACAAAATACATTTAATTCAGAACTTCCCTGATGGTCCAGTGGCTAAGAATCTGCACTCCAAATGCAGGGGGCCCAGGTACGATCCTTGGCCAGGAACTAGATACCACATGCTGCAATTAAGAATTCACATGCCACAACTGAAAACAATCCTGTATGCAGCACAGCCAAATAAATAAAATTTGAAAAAAGAAGAAAATACATTCATTTCCCCTCAGTTAGACCTAATATGTGCTTACTGTTTTTAAGCAATGCTTTATAAAGAGCTAAGGCCCAGCATCAGCTCCAGGTGTTCTTCACAGTAATCAATAATAACAAAAGGAATGATGAATAGAATGTTTCCAGATATGTGATAAATTAAAAGGGTTATGGGGAGTCCCTGGTGGCTCAGACGGTAAAGAGTCCTCCTGGAATGCGGGAGACCTGGGTTCAATCCCTGGGATGGGAAGATTCCTTGGAGGAGGGCATGGCAACCCACTCTAGTATTCTTGCCTGGAGACTCCCATGGACAGAGGAGCCTGGCAGGCTACAGTCCACAGGGTAGCAGAGAGTTGGACCCGACTGAGCAATTAAGCACAGCATAGCAAAAGGTTTCTGTCCCATTAGAAGTAAACTCTTACTTGAGTTTACATTCATGTCAATTCTCAGCTAATGTGCTGGGAGAGGGCCCCACTGACATTTGTGAGGGCAACCCAAGGCCACTTGAACTTCACCTCCTCTTTGCATATATGCCCAAGCTCTGAGTACAAAGAATTTAACTCAGTAATATGTACTAACTCAATGAAAGGCAGAGTAAAACTGGTATTGCTTGTTTAGCACAGCAGCAATTTCAAAGATTACCTAGAATAGCCTAGCTTACTGCCACCATGAAGACAAAATTTAGACTTGCTGGGATTATGCAGGAGGCCAGAGTGCTGGTAAACACTTTTACAAATAGGCAGTAACACCCCAAACCAGAAATTACCTTTGGTTCTTTAAATTCCAAGTCTTCTCCATACTGGATGGCAAAATCAATATGCTGTAATACAATGTTCATGCTTTCTTCATCTGACTGATCATAAGGCAAAAATCGAACCATGCTGTAGTCATCAATCTACAAGTTGAGGATTTCAGAAAAGGTCATTCTGAGGTATAAAATACTTAATTTTCAAATTATATTTGAGTTTTATAACCATTTACAACTTCTGATTAAAATCAGCTGTGTGGGTGCTGTGGGGAGGAGGGACAGACAGAGACAAAACAACAGCAAATCTATACTGATTTTTCTGACCTCGGATCAACTACAACACTTAACTAGACATTGTTTCATAGGCATTTACCTCAATTCAAAAATCACTGGAAATTTCATAAGGGCAAAGACAGTTCTACTCCCAAAACAGCTTGGAATAATAGGTATGTCACTTAATTTATTGGCTATTGCCAATGACTGCTTCTAAATTCAACTGCTGACCAGCCAGTCCACAGACTCCCACCCTCCCCCCTTTGCAAGGGACTAGGGTTGGACTGTGCTTTCCAAAATGGTGGCCACTGAATGGATGCTGATAAACACCTGACAAGGCCATTAAAACCAAAACTCAACAACTTCAAAAGCTTACCAGTCCACATATAGCGTTAGTCAATTTTTTGAATTTTTTGCTCCTTAAGTCACCTGTAGAGTCATCTAATAAAGAATACATGTCTGGATCTAGAAACCTTTAAAAGTGAGAAAGAAGACAGATAAATAAAAGTAAGAATAAATCGGGAAACTAGTTTTATTAGCTTCACATCTAAATGAAGCTTAGACGGTTCATCTCAGCAACAGAGATGTGATGATAACGGAAATGAACTCACTTCTCAATTTCCTTTTTGGCTTTCTTACTCAGCAGATCCATTTTTGTCATGATGTTAACTTGAGGAATTTCTAGAGAGATCATAGCACTCAGGGCTGCCAAAATGCCAGAAATAAACTGAAGGAGGAAACAGAAAAGGGAAGATGAATTAACTTTGTATGAAGAAAGTTCCCTGGTCTCTCTGCACAAAAGAGAGGTTTCTGCTCCTCTCTGAGCAAAACTGGCCTAAGTAAAAGAAGGGCTAATTCTAAAGACAGGACATTTCACTGATCAGAGGGTTGGCTCCTGGTTTCCCAGGGTGAGGATGAGATGGGAAAATGTAGACATAAACAACAGTGATCACAAATCTCAATTTAGATGATATCTTTAATCATTCCCATCAAATATTCCTTCAGCTCAGTTCAGTTCAGTCACTCAGTTGTGTCCGACTCTGCAACCCCATGAATCACAGCACGCCAGGCCTCTCTGTCCATCACCATCTCTCGGAGTTGACTCAGACTCATGTCCATTGAGTCGGTGATGCCATTCACCCATCTCATCCTCTGTCATCCCCTTCTCCTCCAGCCCCCAATCCCTCCCAACATCAGGGTCTTTTCCAATGAGTCTGCTCTTCGCATGAAGTGGCCGGTATTGGAGTTTCAGCCTCAGCATCAGTCCTTCCAATGAACACTCAGGTCTGGTCTCCTTTAGGATGGACTGGCTAGATCTCCTTGCAGTCCAGGAAGTCTTCTCCAACACCACAGTTCAAAAGCATCAATTCTTCAGCGCTCAGCTTTCTTCACAGTCCAACTCTCACATCCATACATGACCACTGGAAAAACCATAGCCCTTGACTAGACGGACCTTTGTTGGCAAAGTAATATCTCTGCTTTTTAATATGCTGTCTAGGTTGGTCATAACTTTCCTTCCAAGGAGTAACCGTCTTTTAATTTCATGGCTGCAATCACCATCTGCAGTGATTTTGGAGCCCCCCAAAATAAAGTCTGACACTATTTCCCCATCTATTTGCCATGAAGTGATGGGACCAGATGCCATGATCTTCGTTTACTCAATATTGAGCTTTAAGCCAACTTTTTCACTCTCCTCTTTCACTTTCATCAAGAGGCTTTTAGTTCCTCTTCACTTTCTGCCGTAAGGGTGGTGTCATCTGCATATTTGAAGTTATTGATATTTCTCCCAGCAATCTTGATTTCAGCCTGTGCTTCTTCCAGCCCAGCGTTTCTCATGATGTACTCTGCATATATGTTAAATAAGCAGGGTGACAATACACAGCCTTGACGTACTCCTTTTCCTATTTAGAACCAGTCTGTTGTTCCATGTCCAGTTCTAACTGTTGCTTCCTGACCTGCATATAGGTTTCTCAAGAGGCAGGTCAGGTGGTCTGGTATTCCTTAGGGGCTACTAATGAGAAGTAAAGTTTGTTTTAGATAGTGCATAAACTAGGCAAACCATTATCAGAAAAACAGACGTATATATGCACACATCTGCCTAATTTTTATTCATACATAGTACTCTCAAATCTGTATAGTATAATTTACCATATAAATTTAAAAAATACATTATTATAGCAACTTCCTTGGCGGTCCAGTGGTTAAGACTCAGTGCTTCCACTTCAGGAGGCACAGTTCAATCCCTCGTCAGGGAACTAAATACTGCATGCCAACAAACCATTATCAGAAAAACAGACGTATATATGCACACATCTGCCTAATTTTTATTCATACATAGTACTCTCAAATCTGTATAGTATAATTTACCATATAAATTTAAAAAATACATTATTATAGCAACTTCCTTGGCGGTCCAGTGGTTAAGACTCAGTGCTTCCACTTCAGGAGGCACAGTTCAATCCCTCGTCAGGGAACTAAATACTGCATGCCAGAAAGCATGCCCCCCCCCAAAATTATAATAATTTAATAATAAGGGATATTAAATAACTATGGAGTATAGTTTGGGAAATATCCAGAATCAAAAAACAATTAAAGGAGATTGCCATCTGCCTGTACCCATGACTAAAGAATTGACAACAGATACATTCTCAAACCTTGAATGACTCCACCATGAACTGAGAATCAACAAGAAAAACTCCACAGACTCGAAACTCCCATTGTTCCAGCTGCTGGACCAGCTGTTTCATCACAGGCAGGTGAGTGTACAACTCAATCTGACCTACATGGAGAACATTACAAGACTGTTACAATCAGGACACAAGATAAATGATCAAAGTACAGAAAAAAATTTTGCCATAAGACAGCTGAGAAAATTTAAAAAAAGGAAGTCAACCTCTGGTGGTAATTTGTTCAACTTTTAAGGGGTCTTACAATCTGACCTACATGGAGAACATTACAAGACTGTTACAATCAGGACACAAGATAAATGATCAAAGTACAGAAAAAAATTTTGCCATAAGACAGCTGAGAAAATTTAAAAAAAGGAAGTCAACCTCTGGTGGTAATTTGTTCAACTTTTAAGGGGTCTTACAGGCTCTTAAAGCAATCACAATACCAAGAGAATCCCAAGGAAACTATTCAGTTTTATGTAGAAAGTGAGGTTCTTCACACTTCTGTTTTAGCTAATCAAAAACAAGTACTATGAAGGTGTGTTAGGTTTGAGAATATTCATCAAGTTGTGCACTTAAGACATCTGCACTTTTCTGTGGATGTGTGTGTTCAATTAAAAACAAAGGGGAAACCAACACAATATTGAAAAGTAATTTCCCAATTAAAGTAAAGAAAAAAAAAGGGAAAAATATGAGTCACAAATGATCAAAGTTAGGTTAGGCACAAGTCTAAAATTCATGATTTGGCTTGAAAAGCCGGTGTGATCCTTTGCCCCTACCAGTCTCATCTCAGGACACTTCCCTTTGTTTACTGGGTGCCTCAAACCCACCTTGCTCCTTTCTGCCTCAAGGTCTTCAGCGCATGCTTTCTGCCGGGAGGAGAGTCTCCCTCGCCTCACCCTATGGCCTGGTTCACATGCTACTTGCTCAGGAACCTCCCACCTCCCTGCTGCGTGATGGTCGGTGCTACTCCTGTGAGGAGCCTGTCACAAATATTAAATAATCATTTGGGTGATTTCTGATGTATACTGCCTAGCGTTCCCACTTTCCTATGGGAAACTGCTCTGTGAGGGCAGAGACCATGGCTACTTTGCTCTTTAGGTATTTCCAGTGAACAAAATAAGCACTCAGCAAACTCGGTGAATGAATAAGAGATGAGGAATGAGCGAATGGTACCTTACTGCAGCAGGGTTTAGAGCTACGAATGCTAACTTCACTGTCTCCATTGAGGACTCAAAGAGCATGATCTCAAGTAAAATGACACATTCAAATTGCTGACTTACCTGGACAATCAAAAAGGATGTAGTCATCCTCTACATGGCCAAGACAGTTCTCTAGCCAGTCAAAATTATTGGCAAAGTACTCCATGCAAAATACCAATCCTCCATTGGGACCGAACTGCAGAGTATTGTCCTCCATCACGTCATCCACCTCAATCAGNTACCTGGACAATCAAAAAGGATGTAGTCATCCTCTACATGGCCAAGACAGTTCTCTAGCCAGTCAAAATTATTGGCAAAGTACTCCATGCAAAATACCAATCCTCCATTGGGACCGAACTGCAGAGTATTGTCCTCCATCACGTCATCCACCTCAATCAGTTCTCGGATGTCTGAAAACAACAGACAGGCCCAGAACACAAGAGCATCATCCTCACTGGTGATAATTAACAATTATATAACAACTCACAAGTATGAAATGATTTCTGTCCATAGCTATTCACTGTAGTAGTGTCCATGGAAACAAATTAGATACATTTTTGTATAGTCAGACAATGGAATCCTGTGCAGCCACAAAAAGTTCTTTAACTACTCATGTGATATAATCTCCCAGGTATATTGTTAAGTTAAAAGTGCAAAACTCTGTGTTAGAATGCCATCATTTGTGTTAAAAAAAAAAAGACAAAAAGTTACTATGTATACATATATATACATTTTATTTTACATGCATAGACTATGGAAAGATACCCCAGAAATTAGCAACACTGGCTGCCTCGAGGGAGGGAAGCCACCTTCCAGGACCCAGAGCTAAGAGGAAGACATTTTCCTGCATACTTACTCCTTGTGCCTTTTGGAGAGTGAACAACGTAAATATACATTCAGTTCAGTTCAGTCGCTCAGTCGTATCCAACTCTTTGCGACCCCATGAATCGCAGTACGCCAGGCCTCCCTGTCTATTATCAACTCCCGGAGTTCACTCACACTCACGTCCATCGAGTCCGTGATGCCATCCAGCCATCTCATCCTCGGTCGGCCCCTTCTCCTCCTGCCCCTAATCCCTTCCAACATCAGAGTTTTTCCAATGAGTCAACTCTTCGCATGAGG
>SJYX01005527.1:166955-267022 GCA_006410675.1 Oreotragus oreotragus | reverse complement strand
GCAGGAAAGAGGAACAGGGACCAGTCCCGCCAGCTCTCTGTCGCACTTCACTGGAGGTTTTAGCCTCATCCATCGGGTAAGAAAAAATAAATAAAAGGCATCTAAGCTGGAGAGGATGAAGCAAAATTATGTCTGTTTGCAAATTTCATGACCACGTACGTAGGAAAACTATTAGAACTAATAAACCATTCAGCAAGTCTTCAGGACACAGTGAGTGAGAGACAGTCACCCAGTCATGTCCTCCTCTTTGCGACCCCATGGACTGCAGCCAGCCAGGCCCGTCTGTCCATGGGGTTTTCCAGGCGAGAATCCTGGAGTGGATCGCCATTTCCTTCTCCAGCAGCACACAGGATAAACAGCACAAAATTCAATTGCATCGGAATGTCAGTGGGGGCAGCCACAGCGGAAAACGGCATGGAAGTGCCTCAAAAAACTAAAAATTAGAATTACTATGTGGTCCTGCAACCCCCCTTCCGGGTGTTTATCCAGAGGAAATTAAAACACTAGCTCAGAACGATATCTGCACCTAATGTTCACTGCAGCCCTGCCACAGCAGCCAGGACAGGAAGCGGCCTAAGCACCCAGTGAGGGGCGAGTGGCTGAAGAGGACGTGGCGTGTGCGCAGCCATGAAAGANGGCATCACCAACTCAATGGACATGAGTTTGAGTAAACTCCGGGAGTTAGTGATGGACAGGGAGGCCTGGCCTGCTGCGATTCTTGGGGTCGCAAAGAGTCAGACATGACTGAGTGACTGAACTGAACCGATACTTGTCTGTATCTTTGTATCGTCACCATGACCACCCCAGTTCCCCTTCTACTCTTGACTCTCTCGAGTCCGTTTTTCGTCTGAGAGCCAGAGATATTTTTAAAAACATAAATCAGATGTCAGTCCTCTCCCCTGCTGGAAACCCTCTAATGGCATTTCACAGTTGAAAGGTGCTACGAATTGAGGGGGTTTTGGGGTTTGCTTTTTTTTTTTTGCTCTGCCGCACGCAGTCTGCAGGGGGTCTCATCTATGCCCCTGCAATGGCAATATGGAGTCCTACCCACTGGACTGCCAGGGAATGCCCTTATGAGTATTCGTGTCCCTCTAAAACTCATGCTGAAAACCTAATGCCCAGGGTGATGATATTAATTGGTGGGACTTTGGGAAGATAAATGGGATCAGTGCTCTCATAAAAGAGGTCCCAAGAGATCCCTCGCCCACTTCCATCATACGAGGACACAGTGAGAAGTCGTCAGTCTACAAGAAGAAGGCGGCCATGCTGGCAGCACCCTCATCTTGGGCTTCCAGCCTCCAAAACTGTGGGAAATCCATTTCTGTTCTTTAGAAGCCACCCAGTCTGTAGTATTTTGTTACAGCATCCCAAATAGACTAACAAGGTGAAAAAACAGGATAAAAGCCATACTCCTCTTGTCCTACTAGCTGCTACCCATCTCTTTCCTTCACTTCTTATGCCCCAGCTCATCAACACCTTTGCTTTTTCCGGAACACACCAAACCCTTTCCCTTCTCTCGGCTATATATTGACCTTGACGTTCCTTCGTCTTGGAAAGCCTTTCGCCAGCTTGGTGAGCATGTTACCATCTTCAGGTCTAGGCCCTAATAGCCCCTCCTCAGAGATGTCGTCCCTGACTATGCTACCTAAAGCATGCGGGGAGCCGCCCTCAAAAGAAGTGAGGGGTCTTACTTGTAAGACATGGCCCTGGGAAAAATCTGCAGGAATGCCTGCTTATCTCAAGACTCACATTCCCTGTCCCACCACCCCTTAGAAGTTAATATTTTACTCACACATCTGGCTCCTTGGCGTGGGCAAGCGAAAATAGTTCTGTTTATCTATACCCTGACTGCCTTGAGGAAAAACAAAACACTTAGCTCTGGGAACCTGGGAACAGGCGCCTTTCTTAAGCTTTGTCTTGTCTTTTGAAGGTTACTGATTAGAGAATAGCCCTGTTTTCCTGCCTTACTGAACATATATAAACTGCACAAAAAATAAAGTCGTGGTCAGCCAATTTCAGGCCGCTACTGGAGTTGCTGACCCTCTCGACCCCATCTTTTGTCTTTATTTTTTGTGTGTGTGTGTGTTGTTCTTTTCTAAGCCACTTGCAGGATTCTCCTCGCAGGACCTGTTCGATTTGCCAGCTGGTACCGGCAAAAGCACTCTTCCCTAGTTATTTCTTCACATCAGCCTATAGCAGCACTTATCACAATCTGCAACCGATTTTATCATTTTGCTTATTTCCCTTGCTAAAAGGCCCACAAAGACAGAGAGAATATCTGTGTTGTTCTCTGCTATGATTCTGGTGTCCAGCATAAAGCAAGTGCTCAGTAGACATCTGAATAAATTAAAAGATTAAAAGACATAACCAAATACTTAAAGCTTGCTCACTTATAGTATAGTACGATCAGCAGTAAAACAGATTTACCAAACAGGATCAAACAAGAAGAAAACGGAAAGGAAGGATGGTGAGGGAGAGTTACTCACTTTTCATTCCGACATCAGAGACTAAGAAAGGACACTGTCACACATCAACATGAGCTGATGTCACCACACGACATTCAGCCTCATGCTGTTCGCCATGAAAGCAGGGGACCAGGCTGTATTAATTTTCAGCTTTTGTGTGCAGCAGCGAGCACTCACTGCCTCCCCACTCTCCTATTTTTCCTGAAGGAGGGGGAAGGCTCTGCTCAGGACTTACCAGCCATCACGGAATAGTTGAAATGCTCTGCTGCAGGATCGAGGTTCACAACTTGGACAGACCGACTGAGGGCTTCGCAGTGCTGCACCATGGTGGCACAGTAAGTGCTCTGTAACAGCACAAGGCACGAGGGGTTAGAGCAACGCTCGGGAGAGTGCTTACCCCTCCACCTCCAAAAGGACCCTCCACCNATCGAGGTTCACAACTTGGACAGACCGACTGAGGGCTTCGCAGTGCTGCACCATGGTGGCACAGTAAGTGCTCTGTAACAGCACAAGGCACGAGGGGTTAGAGCAACGCTCGGGAGAGTGCTTACCCCTCCACCTCCAAAAGGACCCTCCACCCACCTTGGGCAGTGTCTACTAAGCCCAAAACTATTCCTTCATTGACCAAGAAGCTAAAAGGCATTAGGCTGGGAGTCAGGACACCTGACTGGGCTGTGGATCCAGACCTGGCTCGGACTCACGGGGAGGTTGCTTTTGCATTCTCTCCCTAAATTTTCTTGTCTTTAAATGTGATGGCTTCCAGGATCACTAAGGCTGCTCCTTACTGCCCTCATGTGCAACAAGCGGAATTTAAAGGGCAATTTTCTGATTACACTCTGCAGCATCTAACACATTATGTCTCCACTAGGATTGGTACAGTCCAAACAAAGCTTTAGGGAGGCTGGTTAGGGATGATGTATCTGAGAAGAGAGTATCTGAGCTGAGGGACAGCAATGCACTTGCCAGGCCAGCGGAATAACAATCCAAGATGAGAGAACATTAGGCCAATAAACAGCCTGGCAATACGCTATCAGTTTACACCTTCTGATTTACAGAATTCTTCATCCCTTATATACTACATTAAGGCTACTTGTCTGTCTCTCCCACCTTCTATTTAAAGGCAGGGATGTGTCAGGAATTCCCTGGCAATCTAGTGGTTAGGAGTCGGTGCTTTCACCGCTGGGGCAGGGTTTGATCCCTGCCTGATGTGGGAACTAAGATCCTACAAGCTGCCTGACACTCCCACTAAAGAAAGGCAGGGATGTGTCTTATTCAGTTTTATAAGCCTAGGGGCCATAACATACTTCCTAGGTGGCTCAGTGGTAAAGAATCTGCCTGCCAATGCAGGAGACATGGGTTTGATCAATGGGTCTGGAAGATCCTCTGGAGAAGAAAATGGCAACCCACTCCAGTATTCTTGCCTGAAAAATCCCAGGGAGAGAGGAGTCTGGTGGGCTACAATCCATGGAGTTTCAAAGAACTGGACATGATTGAGCAACTGAGATGCACGCAGGAGCTAAAACAGTACCTGGTACATAATAAGTACTTGATAACTATTTCTAATTGATTAATATGGTAGAATAAACTCCATCAGGGAGAGGATGTTTGTGTGTGTATTTTAGTCACTACACAATCCCCCGGAGTATTTCTGATAGTAGGCATCAAAAGTTTATAGAAAGATACTTATTTAATACAGTGTGTAAATTAATCTAGAATATAAAAATAACCTCTATCATGCTTTTATCTTTCTCCTCGGTGACTTGACACACACTGTTCTCTCTGCCTAGAAGCCCTCTTTACTTATCACATTGCATTTTAATTGACTAGTCACCTATAAGTGTGATAGTAGTCTACTATTCACTCCAGTATTCTTGCCTGGAGAATCCCATGGACAGAGGAGCCTGGTGGGCTACCATCCATGGGGTGGCAAAGAGTTGGACATGACTGAGCAACTAACACACACATATACATCCCAAATAGACTGGTGGAAAGGAAGGGTCATACCATAGTCACATGTGTATCTCCTGCATCCAGAAAAAGCCAAGAATCAGAAGAACGAGTTTGTCAACTTAAAAACTGAAGCCAAAAACACTTTCACAGACTCCAGTGTTTCCCACACTCCTGTTACTTGATCAATAAAGTCACAATTTCTACCATATTTAAGAGCCTCTAATAGGATTTCCTTAATAGTTGCTTATAAGAAAAAATTGTATCTCTAACCAGAAAAACAGCTATGCTTATCATAACGTGAAGATAACCATAAAAGATAACACAACTTTAAAACATTTTTAGTTCTAGGTAAATATAATTGCCTGTCAAAAGCTCTGAGTCTAAGATCTGCTCTCAAAAAAGAGGAGAATTAAAGACGTGTTGAAGACACAAAGAAAGGTAATGGCAAAGAATGCTCAAACTACCACACAATTGCACTCATCTCACACACTAGTAAAGGAATGCTCAAAATTCTCCAAGCCAGGCTTCAGCACTATGTGAACAGGCTTCAGCAATACATGAACCATGAAATTCCAGATGTTCAAGCTGGTTTTAGAAAAGGCAGAGGAACCAGAGATCAAATTGCCAACATCTGCTGGATCATCAAAAAAGCAAGAGATTTCCAGAAAAACATCTACTTTTGCTTTATTGACTATGCCAAAGCCTTTGACTGTGTGGGTCATAATAAACTGTGGAAAATTCTCAAAGAGATAGGAATATCAGACCACCTGACCTGCCTCTTGAGAAACCTGTATGCAGGTGAAGAAGAAACAGTTAGAACTGGACATGGAACAACAGACTGATTCCAAATAGGAAAAGGAGTACATCAAGGCTGTATATTGTCATCCTGCTTATTTAACTTATATGCAGAGTACATCATACAAAACTCTGGGCTGGATGAAGCACAAGCTGGAATCAAGATTGCCGGGAGAAATATCAATAACCTCAGATATGCAGATGACACCACCCTTAAGGCAGAAAGTGAAGAGGAACTAAAAAGCCTCCTGATGAAAGTGAAAGAGGAGAGTGAAAAAGCTGGCTTAAAAGCTCAACATTCAGAAAACTAAGATCATGGCATCTGGTCCCATCACTTCATGGCAAATAGATGGGGAAACAGTGTCAGACTTTATTTTTGGGGGCTCCAAAATCACTGCGGATGGTGACTGCAGCCATGAAATTAAAAGATGCTTGCTCCTTGGAAGGAAAGTTATGACCAACCTAGACAGCATATTAAAAAGCAGAGACATTACTTTGCCAACAAAGGTCCAAAGCTATGGTTTTTCCAATAGTCATGTATGGATGTGAGAGGTGGATTTAAAGAAAGCTGAGCACAGAAGAATTTATGCTTTTGAACTGTGGTGTTGGAGAAGTCTCTTGAGAGTCCCTTGGACTGCAAGGAGATCCAACCAGTCCATCCTAAAGGAGATCAGTCCTAGGTGTTCATTGGAAGGACTGATGTTGAAGCTGAAACTCCAATAATTTGGCCAACTGATGAGTAGAGCTGTCTTATTTGAAAAGACCCTGATGCTGGGAAAGATTGAGGGCCGGAAGAGAAAGGGACGACAGAGGATGAGATGGTTGGATGGCATCACCAACACAATGGACATGGGTTTGGGCGGACTCCGGAAGCTGGTGATGGACAGGGAGGCCTGGCATGCTGCGGTTCATGGGGTCGCAAAGAGTCGAACACGACTGAGCGACTGAACTGAAGACACACTAGCATCAAACTGATGACTTCATCTCAATGCAAACTGAAAGAAAACTGAAAAAGGGAGCGACTTTCTCAATATATGACTCAATGTCCATTAATGCCAGGCGTTATTTCCTAAGTACACCACAAGTCCACGTCTCAAGTTCTGAGAAACAGTGATTAACGAGACTCCACCTTAAACTAACCTCCTGGGTTAAAGACACGGGCAGATTCTGGAGTTACACAAAACTGGATTCAAATTCCAGCCGTCACTTACTAGCTGTGCGATCTTGAGCAAAAACTTAAGTCTCATTTTCCTCACCAGCAAAGTAGGAGTAACAGGATTTAACTCACGGGGTTGTTGTGGAAATAGTTTAAGCGCAGTATCTGGGGTTTAATTATGCAATTAATAACTAGCAACTATCACTAATTTCCTTTCAAAAGAACAAAAAGGACAGTGAAGCCCAGGCTGCAGAAGCGAGCTGCCCAGATCTCAGGGTCCCCAATATAACCTCCAGCCCTTCCCTCAGGACGCGAACCTCCCTACCTCCCACACACTTCGACATTTCCCTCCTTCGCCTGCCAAATCTTTACCTTCCCGCTGCCGGCGGGGCCCATAACCAGTTGAGCGTACCGAGGCATGACGCCTCCAGTCGCACGCTTAGAATCTGACCACCACGCTCCCTTCAGCCTTCGCGCGACGCCCACTAAGTTCCGGGAACTCGAAGTAGAAACCAATCGCAATCCAACTTCCTTGGCGTCTTCCGTTCTGCCACGCCTCCGACTACGGAGCGTCCCGAAGGCCAAATCCCAGGGGAAACGCGTTTACCCGAAAGTCCCGGGGTATTTTGCTCGTGCGCAGAAGTAGTTGGCGGAAATCAACAATTGGGATCCTGGCAAGGTCTGGTTGCCTTGGTGATAACGGACAACCGACAACGCTCCGCTTGCCTCAGCGAGGTGCTTTGGCCCTTGGTTTGCGTACTGCTGTTTGGCCTATATGGTGACCCTCAAGATTTGCAAAATTGCAGAGGGTCTGGATACTAACGTGAAAGGCACCTTTCGTTTTAGAGGGAAATTATACTTCCTTTCTGCGACGCTTCCCTTCCACAAAAAGACGCAAATGAACAAACGCGTAATCAACTAATGAACTTCCGCCCCTCCCCCAACTTAATTCCAGGATCTTGGATCTGCCCTCTCCGCTTTCCCGAAGCTATTCGGGAAGTGTCCGGACTTCATCGGAGGGGGCTAGAATCCGGCGTCTGCCTCTTCACCCCCAATATCTCCCGGCCTGACGCACGCGAGCTGACAGGGGAGGGGAAGGGGGAAAGCTTCTCTCGCAGAGAGCTCGCGGTCAGGGCACCCGGGAGGAGATGCCCAACCAGAGTCCAGTGTCCGACTGGACGGAGTGCAATTCCGCAGAGCCGCCCGCAGTGGCCAGGGCCGAGGGTGGCGGCGGCGGGTGAGGCTGCGGGGCCCTGAGGGATTTGGGAGGATGGCCGTCAGCCCTGGGTCGTGATCCCGGGGTAGAGGAGGGGGTGGGAGCAGGCTGCTCCTGTGGACTGGTCCCTAGTGTACTGAAGTGAGAGGAAGGGAGAACCTTTGTTGTGGCCGACTCACAGTTTAGGGGACGGGCTTCTGAGGAAAGCTGAGGACCAGGGTTGATGCTGCTGCTGCTGCTAAGTCACTTCAGTCGTGTCCGACTCTGTGTGACCCCATAGATGGCAGCCCACCAGGCTCCCCCATCCCTGGGATTCTCCAGGCAAGAATACTGGAGTGGGTTGCCATTTCCCTCTCCAATGCATGAAAGAGAAAAGTGAAAGTGAAGTCGCTCAGTCAGTCTGTCCGACTGTTAGCGACCCCATGGACTGCAGCCCACCAGACTACTCCGTCCATTGGATTTTCCAGGCAAGAGTACTGGGGTGGGGTGCCATTGCCTTCCCCGATGCAATGACTAACTAAACGCAGTGACTGCGACAGTCTTCTGGGTGCTTCTTGTGTCCCGGGGGACGCTGCGAAATCGGCTTGAACGTTTGCCGTCTGGCCACTGTATTTCTACAAAAAGGGGTTGGCAGGCTGTGGGTGGAGGGTTAGGGAGGCACCAAGGGAATAGAGGCTCAAAGGAGCGCTTCCAAGTCAACAAATCATTTCCCTGTGTGACAGTCACCTTTATGTCAAATTGAGATTCAAAATCTGTAATGAGACAAGTTTTAGAGGCACCTTGAATTTGGCATTTTCTTCACTCAATAGTTCCTTTTTCATAAATCCATTTTGAGCAGGTTTTTACTTTTTTTTTTTAACTGCTTAGTGGAAACTTTTTTGTATTTTAATTTTTAATTGAAGAATAATTACTTTACAGTATTGTAATGGTTTTGGAGAAGGAAATGGCAACCCACTCCAGTTTTCTTGCCTGGAGAATCCCAGGGAAGGGGGAGCCTGGTGGGCTGTCGTCTCTGGGGTCGCACAGAGTCGGACGCGACAGAAGTGACTTAGCAGCAGCAGTAGCAGCATTATAATGGTTTCTGTCATGGGTTTTTACTATTATTTTCTGGGCGCTGAAGATAGTTGGTGAAATTACTGTTGAAGGCAGTACCTCATCCCTTGCATCAGTTATTCCCTAAAAGTGAGAACTGCTGGATGTTCCTCTCAAGCCCATAATCATGGCTCCTGCTGCACCCATGGCCATCTTTAAAAATATATATATGTGTTTGGTGCATTGGTGACTTCTAAAGATGGGATGGTACTATGTTCCTCTTTTCTGCTCCTCAGAGTGTTTAGCAAAGTTCTGGATCCTAGTATATCAGAGCATCAGTGAATTCTTGGTCATTGAAAAAATTGTAGGAAGAGGAAAAGGGGAGTGTTTTGTCTTAATGTGAGAACCGAAAAAATGAACTGTACAAACATTCTAGACCAACTTAGTTCCAGTATACCTTAAATTACATATAATAATTTTATTAAGAATAAAGGAAGAAAATACCATGGATAGCACAGAAGCCCAATTACTTCATTGAGCTCAGTGTAGGAATTAGATTCTGAGGCTGTAAAAGTAAGGCCAAATCTGGCTTAAAGTAAATCCTTTATATATAGTATGGTAAAAATCTCTGATAATTCACTTTGAAAAAGCTTGGAGTCATTAGGATATAACCAGAATTATAGGAGAAGGCTTTGCAAGACATATCTGATGGAAAGTAAAAAGCATATGTAATACTGTCCTTATTTTTCATTTAAAATACTTTAATGCTTATACAACTTTCAATTGTTACATATTATATACATCCTTTTTTTCTTAAAACAGATCAGCTGGACATTCTTATTACCAGAATTCCAAAGGTACTGGTGAGTATATAAAGCAGATAATACGCATCGATAATACACATCAATAATGTGGCTAAGAAAAATTCTGCTATAACTACTAATACAATGGAGTTTTTAAAAGTCTTTATTAGCATCTTTGGTAAACTCAGTGTTTAAGATTTTCAAAGAACAATCCAGCAGGTTCTTTGTCTCCTGCTAAGATATCTCACATCAGGGACTTCCCTGGTGGTTCAGTGGCTAGGATTCTGTGCTCTCAGTTCAGGGGGCCCAAGTTTGATCTCTGGGCAAAGAACTAGATCGCATATGCTGCAACTAAGACCTGGAGCACCCAAATAAAATACCATACATCAAAAGAGTACTTCAAAATTGCAGAGAACCTGAAAAGAACTGTTTATAACTGATGTTGGTTGAAAGGACAGAACATAACCTGGAGTTTATATTAATACAAAGATTGAAGGAAAAAATTCTCAATTGTACAACTTCAAAGAACATAAAATATTTCTCAATGCTATTGTTTTCCTCTCACTTGAAATTAAGGATATAGCTGCTGGAGGTAAGAGGTTAAGACAGGTCCCCAAAGACCTCTCACTTTTTGTGGGTGAGCAATTTCAATTCAAATGATATATAAAACTTGAATTCACTTTGCTTTTTCTTGGAAAATTTATAGTCCTTACAGTTACCTAGGAAAAACACACGTGTGTGTGTGTATATACCCACATAACTTTATTTTATATACATGTGGTTGTTTTAAAATGGAATTGCTGAATCACATGGCAATTCTGTTTTATTTTTTGAGGAACTGCCATACTGTTTCCTCACCAGCTGCACCATTTTATATTCCCAGCAGCAACACACAGAGGTCCAGTTTCTCCACATCCTAGCTAACACTTGTTTTCATTTTTTGATGAGAAGGAAATGGCAACCCTCTCCAGTATTCTTGCCTGAGAATCCCATGGATGGAGGAGCCTGGCAGGCTACAATCCGTGGGATCAAAAAGAGTTGGACACCAGTGAGCGACTTCACTTTCACTTTCTCTCACTTTCATACTTTCAGATATGAAGTGATATCCCATTGTGATTTTGACTGCATTTCCCTAATGATTAGTGATAGTGAACATCTTTTCATGTGTTCATTAACCACTTGTATATCTTCTTTGAAGACATCTAAAGTCTATTTAAGTCCATAGCCCATTTTCAGCTGGGTTGTTTGTTGTGTTTATTGTTTTTAAAGATTTCATTTTCTGTAAAGAAATGCTAAGCTTCTGAGGAATTAAATTTTAGTCCCAGTTCTAATATGTACCTCAGGACTATTAACAAGGACACACAAAATGTATTCTTAGATAATTACTCCACAATTATGACTTGAAAAGGCTTAAAAAATAAACTTTTAGTATGTTGAATTGGTGTTCGTTTTATTATTACAGATTCCAAATTATGTTTTAAGGATCAATCATAATAATGTAATTTCTGGATGATTTTGTATTTGTTGGTAAATCAGCTAGTCCTTTAGTATGCAAATATAGTTCTTAGTTATCTGCAGTAACCATCCAATTTCCCCAAATCTTGAAGAAGTAACTAAATTTAAGGTTTAATATGTAAAATTACAGTGGCTTTGTTATCAATAATAATGGAAACAAAACTGTGCTTAGTTTACCTAGTACAGATTTTTAACTTGGAATTTGTTCTGCCAGCTGTTTGTAATAGCCCCAAACTGGAAACAACCCAGATTTCCACCAAGAAATGGATGGATAATCAAATTCTGGTATATACATGCAATGGAATAAAACCCAAGAATAAAAAGGCACTATCGTTACACATTACATAAACAGATCTCAAAATAATTAAGTTGAGCGAAAGAAGTCAGACAAAACCAGAATATATACTGTATGTTTCCATTTATAGCAAACTCAAGAAACTAAGCTATAGTGATAGAAAACGCATCAGTGGTTGCTTGGAAAGAGGAAGTGTATGGGGAGGATAGGAATGTAAAAAAGTGTTTTTCTGTTTAAACTTTGCCAGGCACNAGATGTGTATAAGAGACAGGGGCTGGATGGCATCACCGACTCGATGGATGTGAGTCTGAGTGAACTCCGGGAGTTGGTGATGGACAGGGAGGCCTGGCGTGCTGCGATTCATGGGGTTGCAAAGTCAGACATGACTGAGCGACTGAACTGAACTGAACTGAACTGAAGGCCTCCCTGTCCATCACCAACTCCTGGAGTTCCCTCAAACTCATGTCCATTGAGTCGGTGATGCCATCCAGCCCTCTCATCCTCTGTCATCCCCTTCTCCTCCTGCCCCCAATCCCTCTCAGCATCAGGGTCTTTTCCAATGAGTCAACTCTTCACATGAGGTGGCCAAAGTATTGGAGTTTCAGCTTTAGCATCAGTCCTTTGCATCTCAGCTGAGTTCAAAATAATTTTGTCCAGATGTAATGATTATATATAGTAAATATTTATAAATGTCGATTTTTTTGTGTGTTCTAAAACCACATGGCAATCATAAAGTCTCTTCAAATTTAATAGTTTGACTAAAACTAGTACTCCAGAATAATCACTCACCCATGTAAACAGATAGATCTTAAAAATTGTTAAACCAATCTTTGCTCATGAGATTCATATTATAATGTCCTTGCCTACAGACAGAATCAAAGATGGACACAAAGTGAACTCACCTAGAGCCAAGCTGCAAGAGTTATGGAAAATGCCTCAAACAATTCACACCCCTAAGTCAAAGACAGAGCCTTTCTTTCTAAAGGTATGCTAACTAAATACCAATATTTTCTTTAAATGCTAATAGTCTTTGTATTCAGAGTTGAACTTTTTATTGAATCTAGTTAAGAGAGTAACTGGAGAAGGAAATGGCAACCCACTCCAGTACTCTTGCCTAGAAAATCCCATGGACGGAGGAACCTGGTATCCATGGGGTCGCAGAGTCAGACACAACTGAGCAACTTCACTCACTCACCTACTCGAGAGTAAAGCACTGTAGAACGCAAGTACACCCAGCACATTGTCTAGTGAAGTTGCTCAGTCGTGTCCGACTCTTTGCAACCCATGGACCATAACCTACTAGGCTCTTCTGTCCATGGGATTTTCCAGGCAAGAGTACTGGAGTGGGTTGCCATTTCCTTCTCTAGGGGATCTTCCCGACCCAGCGATCGAACCCGGGTCTCCTGCATTGCAGGCAGACGCTTTACTGTCTGAGCCACCAGGGAGGAGTCCATAAATATCTGCTGGGGTGGGCTGCCATCCATGGGGTCGCATAGAGTCGGATACGACTGAAGTGACTTAGCAGAAGCAGCAGCAGCAAACTCATTAATCAATGCAAGAATTTTATCATTATAGATTCCCTTTCATAGGAATATTTACATGCTTTATGATACTTTGGCTTTAATGTATATTTCTTCACTCTGGAAGCTTAGTGCCCCAAGCACAAAGATGCCTGAGGAAAGTCCCACTCTAGAGATAGAAACCCAGCCTCATAAAGATTTTGCTCAAGGACTCTAAAATTAAAAGCAAGCAAGAAAATGGCAACAAGTATTTCATGACTGTTGATCTGTATTATCCATTAAAGATTATAGCTGCCAGAATTAACCTCTCTAGAGCAATGTAAATTACGGTTATTAAAGAGGTGTGCAAATTGGTAAACTTTGAGCCAGATTAATATAGTTGAATTTGCATAAGTAAAATATACAGATGGTACGACACTCCTGAACATTTTATCCTTTCAGATATGGAATATTGCCAACCTGTTCTACAATGCAGCCTATACATTTTGTCTTTTAGCATCCAGACCTCACCTTAGTCGAGAAGCGCTACCTGTGTAGCATTGCTAAGATCTATAACGCAAACTATCTGAGGACTGTAATGAAGAGGCACTACATCCATGTGACCCAGCGCAGCTCCCAAAAGCCAGGCAGGTGTACCTCCAGGTAGTTTCTCAATAGTTCTCACAAGAAACAAGAGAACATTCTAACAGAGGTGATTTGTGTACAGGTGTCCTCACTCATCACAGGGGCCACCTCAGTTCTCGTTCCTCACAGAAGCAGCATTACCCCTGTACTACATGGCGACACCAGCTGGAGAGAGAGGACTTGGGACCTTCTAATATTGCAGCTGCCTCTGCACCTGAGATGATACAACATTCGCTTTGGCGACCAGTGAGAAACAAAGAAGGGTCTGTTTCCTTTTGTTTCAGAGAAAAAATGTACCCCCAACTTTACTTGAAGGGGAGCTAAATGTTATTTNGTCCATGGGATTTTCCAGGCAAGAATACTGGCTGTCTCTTATACACATCTAGATGTGTATAAGAGACA
Organism: Oreotragus oreotragus; assembly: GCA_006410675.1. Lineage (NCBI taxonomy): Eukaryota > Metazoa > Chordata > Mammalia > Artiodactyla > Bovidae > Oreotragus > Oreotragus oreotragus. The sequence goes on along the minus strand of SJYX01005527.1, from coordinate 253,249 downwards.
GCTTTTATTCAGTGCAGTCAAGGACTCAGGTTTATGGAAGCTCTGCTCTATTTAACAATGGCTTCCACAGTCATCCAGAAATCAACATTCACTTGATGAGCTGGTGAAAGAGAGGGTTGAGAAGACATGCACATTTTGTTCCCAAAGTGATGAATCACTTTTCCACCATTCCATTAGTAAGAACTAGTCATATGACCTTGACTTGAGGGAAATGGCAATCCACTCCCGCACTCTTGCCTGGAAAACCCCATGGATGGAGGAGCCTGATAGGCTCCAGTCCATGGGGTAGCAAAGAGTCGGACACGACCAAGCGACTTCACTTTCACTTTCAAGCTCAATTTACGGCTTCCTAGGAAGCACTAGTGGTAAAGAACCCGCCTGCCAATTCAGGAGACATAAGAGATGTGAATTTGATCCAGGGTCTGGAAGATCCCCTGGCGGAGGGCATGACAGCCCACTTGAGTATTCTTGCCTAGAGAATCTCATGGACAGAGGAGCCTGGCGGGTTGCATTTCATGGGGTCAAAAAAGATTCAGACATGACTTTGCAAGCTCAATTTGTACAGCCTTGGGAATGTTACCTAACTTTCTAAGTTTCAATTTTCCTATTTGTAAAATGGGGATAACAACCTGATTTGGTAACTGTGAAGGTTAAATACTATATATAAAGCACTGAGCTTGGTGTCTGATTCATACTGAGGGCTTAATAACACTACTCATAATCTTTTTTAGTATTAGAAAAGACATACAACTAGATATAGATTACAAAAATATTTTAGATATGTATAATTACCCACTTAATAATTCTTAAAAGAAGCCCAGGAAACAGGATGGGATTTTCCAGGCAAGAGTACTGGAGTGGGTTGCCATTTCCTTCTCTAGGGGATCTTCCCGACCCAGCGATCGAACCCGGGTCTCCTGCATTGCAGGCAGACGCTTTACTGTCTGAGCCACCAGGGAGGAGTCCATAAATATCTGCTGGGGTGGGCTGCCATCCATGGGGTCGCATAGAGTCGGATACGACTGAAGTGACTTAGCAGAAGCAGCAGCAGCAAACTCATTAATCAATGCAAGAATTTTATCATTATAGATTCCCTTTCATAGGAATATTTACATGCTTTATGATACTTTGGCTTTAATGTATATTTCTTCACTCTGGAAGCTTAGTGCCCCAAGCACAAAGATGCCTGAGGAAAGTCCCACTCTAGAGATAGAAACCCAGCCTCATAAAGATTTTGCTCAAGGACTCTAAAATTAAAAGCAAGCAAGAAAATGGCAACAAGTATTTCATGACTGTTGATCTGTATTATCCATTAAAGATTATAGCTGCCAGAATTAACCTCTCTAGAGCAATGTAAATTACGGTTATTAAAGAGGTGTGCAAATTGGTAAACTTTGAGCCAGATTAATATAGTTGAATTTGCATAAGTAAAATATACAGATGGTACGACACTCCTGAACATTTTATCCTTTCAGATATGGAATATTGCCAACCTGTTCTACAATGCAGCCTATACATTTTGTCTTTTAGCATCCAGACCTCACCTTAGTCGAGAAGCGCTACCTGTGTAGCATTGCTAAGATCTATAACGCAAACTATCTGAGGACTGTAATGAAGAGGCACTACATCCATGTGACCCAGCGCAGCTCCCAAAAGCCAGGCAGGTGTACCTCCAGGTAGTTTCTCAATAGTTCTCACAAGAAACAAGAGAACATTCTAACAGAGGTGATTTGTGTACAGGTGTCCTCACTCATCACAGGGGCCACCTCAGTTCTCGTTCCTCACAGAAGCAGCATTACCCCTGTACTACATGGCGACACCAGCTGGAGAGAGAGGACTTGGGACCTTCTAATATTGCAGCTGCCTCTGCACCTGAGATGATACAACATTCGCTTTGGCGACCAGTGAGAAACAAAGAAGGGTCTGTTTCCTTTTGTTTCAGAGAAAAAATGTACCCCCAACTTTACTTGAAGGGGAGCTAAATGTTATTTCTCATGCTCCTTATAAGTTCACTTTTAAGTTCAGAATAGGTTGGACAAAGGCACAAAAGAATGCTATCTTATGGCCTCTTTATTGAGCTGACTGGGATATGCTACTGCTTTTCTTTTTATATGCGTAATTTTATTTATTTTTGGCCGCACTGGGTCTTTGTTGCTTTGCACGGACTTTTCTCCAGTTGCAGCAAGCAGGGGCTACTCTTCGTTGAAGTGCACTGGCTTCTCATTGAGGTGGTTTCTCTTGTTGAGCATAGGCCCTTGGTGCACAGGCTTCAGCAGACGCAGCAGGCAGGCTCCAGTAGTTGTGGCTCAGGGGCTGAAGAGGGTGGGCTCAGTAGTTGTGGCTTGTGGAATCTTCCTGGACCAGGGATCGGATCCATGTCCCCTGCATTGGCAGGCAGATTCTTAGCCACTCTGCCACAAGTCCTGCTACTGCTTTTAGAATTTTGTGGAACTGTAAAAATTTCGATCAGCTATAACCCTTTTAAATGATTCCCTCTTAAATTCAAAATAATACAAACTCTTCCAAAAGGAGAAGTATACGGTGGCTTCTGCATAGGGGAATAGAATACTATAAACCAAAAAGGAAAAAAGAGATTAAGATGCCTGATTATTCAACCTGTGCTACAACTGATAGCTTTGCATCTCAGGGTTAGTAAGTCATGTGAGAATTCAGGGGCTAAAAGGGTCTCTTTGGTGATGTTGGCAGTATATGTATGGTCTTCCACATATATTAGACAACTGTGTACTTTGCTAGTTCCAATTAAGATGCTTCTCTTTCTTACAGTTTAAAAACTGGATATGCATCTAAAACAAGATGTAAATCATTGAAGATTTTTAGAAAACCAGGCAGACTGTTCATGAAATCAGGTAAATGTGGAATTTTTAATATATGTTTTTAAAGATGTTATGCTTTAGAAATATTAAACCCAATATAGCTCCATTTCTATTAGAGAAGACATTAAAAATTTTGAAGTGTGATTTGCTTACTGTTCCAAACAAAACATGAAATCGATTTGTTTCCACATAAAAGAACAGTGGTCAGGGAAGTTAAGATTCAATGTATTTCTAAGTAAAGATATTATAGTCAAGGCCAGAGACTTAACAGAGAATGAAATTTGTCAGAACTCAGAGCCATAAACATGACCTTTTCATGCCATAGCACTTCCTTTATGAGATAGTGTAATTTTTTGACAGATAGCATTGAAAACATTTTTTTGGCTACTTGTGCAACATGAGAGATCTTAGTTCCCTGACCAGGGATCAAACCTGTGTCCCCTGCAGTGGAAGCAGTCTTAACCACTGAACCACCAGGGAAATACCCTAATAGCAAATTTTGTATGCATCAAATAGTTAACAAAGGGCTATATCACCTATACCATTTTGTTTAATATTCAACAAACCAGAGGAAGCAAACCAACCTAGTAGCAAAATTTTGCAGAGCTACTCAGATAAATCCACATTTAGGAAGGACTGGCTTAAAGGATCCTTCTACCCCAAGTATGACAAAATGAAAAAGGCAAAAGACGAAGGAAGAGGAAGGCTCAGAGGTATTTCTCAGAATTGATAAAGTGGAAAGGATTAAGTGGAAGTTAAACAGTTACCTAGTTACTACCACAGTAGGAGGGAAGTGGGTAGGAAGTAGGGAAGTTAGGCCTTCTGAACTCCTATCCCACTGCTGTGTGACAGCACCGCCCAGCTCTGCTTTAAATACCATACTATGCCTACCCAAGAAATGAGGAAAATGGCAGGGCAGAACGTAAGTATGGTTCCAAAAAGAACACCTGAAGGAAACCACAGAGGAAAAGTCCCTGTGGTCCCAAGAGAAAAGAAACAAGAAGAAACTTAAGGAATGGAGAATACTAAAGCTGTAACTTCCCCCAGTGAAAAGATTTTTGCAAAGCAATGGGAAGACAGGACTTAGTAGCAAAGAATTTGCTATAATACAACCTGATTAGAATACAGTATTAGGCAACTTACTTTTAAAAATTGAGATATTTAGGGGGAGGGGGAAGTCATGAAATTTTGAAAATTACAGGAAGTTTATGGCAAACGCTTACTAATAAGGTAGGTAATTTTGAAGCTTGTTCTTAAATACAAATCTCAATTTTCAGGATGAAATACTTTATTTCCAAAACAGACATTATAGACTCTTATTTTCCCTTCAGTTTCTACAAATGATTCTGAATCATACATGAATGAAGAAAAAAAGGAAGAAGATTTACTAAATAAGTGTATGCAATCAATGTCAATTGAAGAACAGGGAGAACATCTGATGTTAACTTGACAACCTGAGTATTGATGATGTGCCAAAGGTGGGGAAAGGGATTGTGAATTGTGTCCTCTCTCTACATTTAGGGCAGTATTGTTATTCAAGTAATTTTAGTTTGTTCAGAAACTTTTACCACAACATAAAAAGTTTGATGTAGTTTCATGTACTACTGATATTTATGTAATAAAATTTATGTGTAACACATGCTTGTATTCCTAGATACAATTAAAATTTATTGTCGCCTAAAATCTGAATTATTTTTCTTTAAAGCTGACAAATGCATTGTATAATTCTGTTTACAAGTCCTAAAATAGCAACATTAGAATATCCTAGAAGTATTTTCCTCAGGCTGAAGAAAACTCTAAATATCCTGATATAGAACAGCCTTTGATAGAGATAATACCCTGCCTTGTAGAGAAGGTGCTTAATAAGTATTATCTTCTTGAACTTAGAAATATCAATTTGCCCTATTTTATGAAAACTGCCAAACACTTGGACTCTCAAACTAAACATTTAAGTTTTAATACAACAGTACAACAGTTGTACTAACAAAAGAACTAGTCACATTACATTTTCACTCTACCTTCTAAACATCAGTGTTTTAAAAAAAAATTTTTTTTTTTAAATTTTTTGAGGTACAATTGATATACAATATTATGTAAGTTTCAGGTATACAACATAGTGATTCACAATTTTTAAAGGTTATGCTACATTTTTAGTTATAAAATATTGGCTATATTCCCTATGTTATACAATATATCCTTGTAGCTTATTTATATTTTAAGTTTGTACCTCTTGATCCCTATTCCTATCTTGCCTCTCCCCCTGTAACCACTAGTTTGTTCTCTATATCCATGTTTCCTTTTTGTTACATTCACTAATTTATTTTTTAGATTCCACAAACAAGTGATATCTACAGTAATCTGTCTTTCCCTGACTTTATTTAGCATAATACCCTCCAAGTCTATCCATGTTGTTGCAAATGGCAAAATTTCACTCTTTTTAATGGCGAGTAATATTCACCACATCTTCTTCATCCATTCATCTGTTGATGAATCCTTAGGTTCTTTCCATATCTTAGCAATTGTAAATAATACTGCTATGAACATTGGGATGCATGTATCTTCCTGAATTAAACATTAATGTTTGCAAAATTTTGTTGTTAAAACTTAAAAGAACAGGGCATTTAAAAGCAACAGTCTGAAAAATCACTGGATTTACTATGTCAATATGGTATACTATTTAGAAAATAAAACCTGAGTCCAACATTATCATCTAGAACAGTTGTTAAGGAATGAGCTCTGAAAAGTCATCTACCTTATCACTGTAACACTTGTCTGCAGTTTCATTTGGCCTCTTATTTTCATGATTTTTAAAAATTAAAACACAGTTTAACCAAGAAAGTATAAATGAAAGGTAACTGTTTATTACTGGAGAAGAGAAAAATGTATACAAGAAAGTCTAGATTCTTCCTCTTCATGCACTACTTTGGTAATAAAGTTCCAAATATCAACTATGAAGATATTTACAAGGCTAAATTTTTCTTAACGTGTGACCATTTACTGTGTAGTGAACATTTTTTCATAGAAATCATATACTTAAACTAAATATAATCTTAGAGTTTACAAGAAGCTCCAACACTGTATTAACAGAAGATGATATATTTTACTGCAAAATATTATAAAAGTGATACAATTTTGTGGCTCTTAACTGTTTAATTACTTGAGCTGAACAGGGGAATGAAAAAAAAAAAAAAAAGCCCAGCAGAAAAATCAACAGGACAGGCCTGGCTTTAAGATTTTTTGTATTCGATTCGTTCTACTTTCACATCATCTCCAATTAGCTGATACACATAAGTGACAACTGTAGAAGCCTGGATATCCATCAACACAAATGAAGGAATAATGTTTCTGGAAGAAAATATAAATAATGTCACTGTTTTGTATTAAAAAGCCATAGCATTATAAATTTCAATTTAGGATGACAATTGGGATTCAAGGAGAAATCTGGTTGTTAGATATATTAAAGATAATCATCAATAGCATACTGCCAAAAAGGCTGTAATTATTTAAATAATCATTTATCTTTTATGAAATGTCACGTGCAATTATTAACTTTATAAAACCCCCAAATTGCATACTACTCACGTTTCCAAGGCATTATATGCTCCAGTGGCAGAACCTGGATTAATGTAGAATTTATTTTCATGCTCAAATGCTTCAAATTTATGTGTGTGTCCTGAAATAAGAATGTCCACATCAAACTGCCTCTGCAATAGGGCTAGGCTGGCCATATCTCCCCATGGAATAACTTGATGTCCATGGATCAAACCAATTTTGAACTGCCCAACAGTCACAACTTTCTGCTCTGGATAATTCAGATTCTAAAATATGAAACAGACATAAAAAATATTTTAGAGATACTGATGTTTATAAATAACTTTCTTTTAAATATTCAATCTCATATGGGTGTTTTGAAACAAGTGCTCCACAACCAACAAATCTGTTAAATATCTGATTTCTTAGCAATCTAAGGCTGTAACTGCTCAAAACATAACTTCCTTCAGGAGAACTGGAATTTATCATGCAATCTCTTTATTGAGTTTATTTTTATAGACTATGAGTTCTTTACAGAGTAATTCCCCCAAATTTGTGTTTCCTCTAAGAATCCAAGGAATATGACCTGTAAGCTAGGATGTGTTGAAATTACATCCCAGGCTTTAATAGTTAATGGCTTAGAATAATAATGATAGTTAACACTTATGTAGCACTTAGTATGAACCAGGCACTCTTCTAAGAGGTTATAAATGTCAACCTATGTAATACTTACAAACAACCCTAAGAGGTTTCATTTTGACCTCCACTTTATGGATGAGGAAAATAAGGCACAGAGAAGTTAACACAGCTTGTCTAACGTCACAGTTTATTAACTGTTTAAGCCAAGATCTAAACCCTGGAAGTATGGCTCCAGGGTTGGTGAATTTATTAGCAAATTAGAAGCAAAAAAATTTAATTCTTACTACTGAAACTAGCATATCACAAACAGAACTCCTAATATATTTTTAATAATCCAAACCTATACTCTGTTAACCAGATGTCTGCCCTTTCCTATTTCATCACCCCCAACCCCCATCCCACCTTCATGCCAACTCTAGTTTATTCAAACTTAACTGCAAAAAAAAAGGAGCACCAGTGAAGTTATTTTATGAAAAATCTTCTACTTCCAAAAATACAAAATAAAAATAAAAGAGTCAGGTTTACTAAGCTTGATCATACAGTGTTAACACTGGCAGGGGTCTTAAAAATCATCTATTCCAATCTTATTTACATAGAAGGGAACTAAAAAGAGGATACAGCTTGCCTAAAATCTCAGTATTAATTAACAGGCAAAGTTGGAACTTTAGGACTCCTTATTTTTTCTCTAAGGCAAGATTTATGGAGATATAACTTCCATACAGGAAAATTACTCTTTCTGGTATACAATTCAAGGAGTTTTGACAAACACATATAGTCGTGCTGCCACAGTCAAGATACAAAACAGTCTACCCGCTCCTCACAACTCCTTCATGCCTGTTTATAGTTAACCCCTGAGATAGGGAGCCATGGTAGGATTTTTAGCAGAGAAGCGATCTGATCTTACTTCACCTATAAAAAGTCACTTGGGTTGCTACTTGGAGAACAAACTATGGAGGAAGCAAGGGTAGAATCAGGAAGTTGGACACAGTAAAGTAAGCCACTGTATAGTGGCTTAGAACAGGTAGCAGAGATGGTGGCAGTTAAATTCCTAACAAAACTTTGCATTCTAAATGATAGCACGATAAACAATAGAAACAAAACCATATCAGTTCAGTTAGAACAAGTATGTAACGTTTAATAAGCAGTCTAAAATCAGCCATTTTCAAACTGTGCATATAGTATTTTTTCACTGGAACACTAGGGAAAAAAAAAAGACCTTAACAGTTGAGAAACTCTGGTCTAAAAAATAAAGCTTATACATATATAAGAATCAAGAAAAGGAAATATTTCATGAGTATATAGTTAACGCAACAAGAAAAAAAAGAAAAAGGAAGTATTTGGGAAGGCAAAGGGAAGTACATCACCTCATCGAAGTCTCCTCTCACAATATGGACATCACCAGCCAGAGTCTTGAGATAGTCATAACTCTCTTTGGTGCAAAGGTTTCCAGTGCACAGAATGTGCTGAATCTTCCCTGGCACCAGCAGTTTTTTGAACTTAGCTGGCAAACTGTTGCACCGATGTGGGATGTGCAGGTCTCCTAATACCAACACCAACTTTAAAGTGTCAAGGTAAGAAAAGGTGTAATGTTAAATATGATTTCAAAATATGATATTCTCCTCCCATAACTCCTCTTTTAAATTAATCAGACTCCAGAACCCCAAAGAGCAGAACTTATTCACACAGTTCCTATCATGAACATTTTAACAATACATGTGATTCTAAATCAATCTTAGTTCATTTTGGTCATAAATAGGTGTGCACACAATACAAGTAACCATTCTATTTATTGAGAATAAAACCAAGCTTTCTAAAGCAATTCACTTAGAGACCTAAAAATTAAACTCCATAAAAAAATTGAAAACTGAAGCCTATGGAATTTGATATGGTAATTCATATTTCTGCAGTTTTAAATGTACAACATATATTGATTCCAGGGACATTAATAAAAAGAATGATTAAATTATAATGATAGAGAAAAAAGTTAACTCTATAACTGACTATGTTGACAACTATTTGGAGGAAGAGTAGCCAAAATTTACAATATTTGTTACTTAAAATATTAACTATACATTACAGAAAAAACAGCCTATGCCTCAAAGAGTTTCAGTAGGACAAACGTGCTTTTGAATTGTAATCTTTGTTATCCTCTCTTTCTTTCATTGTTAGAAATCCTGTCATATTTTTGTCTGGATTAAACTGCCTATATATCCTCAGTTTAGTTCCCAAACTTAAAATAACAAATCACAATTTTCATGTACATTAGAGCATTAAAAAAAGAAAGGAAGATCAACCAATTAAGTGATAATACAGCAGGAGGTGGTTTAGAGTTGGAACACAATCTCAGATGATAAAAACAAATTCTGCACATAAACACAAGAATTTAAAAACCTCAATTCTGTGAATTTTTAATTTTAAAATTTCAAGATTTGACATGTATACATCATTTAACAGAATACTGTCAAAAAGGTCATATAAAAATAGTTATCTGCCCTCCAAAGGACAACACAATCAATTTCTCCACATGGATTAGTACAAGCACCTTCAGAGATCAGGGTGGTATGGCCATAGACAGTACAGGCACCTTCTTTCTACAACAGGATGTCTTTCCACACAGACGTCCCATACATAAATGTAGAAGCCCTTTAACTGGTTTCAAAGAAGGTATGTCTATTCCTTGATATTGCCAAAGAAAGTATTAACTGTCTTAAACAAGATCAACAGAAAAGTTTGGCCACCACAGACTTTGTAAATTAAAATTAATCAAAAGGTGTAAAATTAAAATTATTACCACAATAAGCTTGATTCATCTTGCAAAATATCAAAATGATCACAAACCAAAGGAAATGTCAACAAACATAGAGTAACCAAAGTAACACATGGTAACAAAACCCGTGCACTTTAAAAGAAATTATTAAATAAGCTGCTTTACAAAGAGTAGTTTCAGCTGGTATTTGCTCAATGACTTATATTGTTTCAATCCAGATCTCAGTGGACAAAACATCTATAAAACTAAAAACCACCACATAGCTTCCACCCTCAGTGGTAATCAATACAAAAGTACCTGCAGATAGAACAATCTTCATCTTTAGAGGGGGATCCCTTCAGATATGGATTGAAGTGCATAGTTAATGTGGGAAGCTGGCATTTAAGAAAAAGGTAAAAAAAAACAGATTTCTATATTAAAAAAAAAAAAAGAACCTCAAACTCATAAATTAAGGGTATATGACTGTAACAGGTTGAAAATGTTTGGGATTAATCATGAATGAGCTGTTCAATCTGAGTGTGGCTGATCGAACATCCATAAAACATGATACTTTATAATGATCAATAACCTGAATTCTATAATGTACTGCAGATTATAGCTAAGTGTACCTACACTATTAGCAGTTTAAAGATATAACAATGAAAGGCCACAAAGAAATTATTTCAAATTAATAAGGATCCTTACTAGGACTCTGGTTTCCTGCAGCTAATGAAGTTATATGGGGAACAGTGTCACATAACAAATGTCATACTTTGAGCAGCGTCTTTGCCCAAATTCCACACTTTGACAGTGCAGGTTAGACAGAGATTACATAGAGTCTTTTAAGATGGCAAAAGATTCTGGAAATGGCAGTCTTGTTAAATTCAAATAAAGAACCAATCTAATCAAAGCATAGAAAATTTGGTTACTTGCTATTTGATAGACTGCAAAAGGGTGAAATCCCAATAATCAGCCACCCCACGACCACTGTTAGTAGGAGCTAAGAGAAGAAACTTACTCTGTGCCCAGCCTTAGTGGAATGAAGAAGTTGATTGCAGACAGGGGAATGAAAAAAAAAAGGGTGAAACATGACCAATGTTAAAAGAAAGCAACGAAAAGAAATAAACCAAAAAAGAACAAAAAAAACTCATCAAATGAATAAGCAAACAATTGTTAATGATTTCTGAGTGTTATGAAAGAAAATGTTAAAAATCAGCTTTGCTCAAAACAATACCAAAAGAACCATTTGCTGTACTATTAAATATCACACACACACACAAACACACATTTACAATCTTTTCTAATTTTCTTAATCTCACTCTCCACTTTGACGCCTATCCCTTTTGTTTGTTGTTCTGTTTAGAATTTTACAAAACAATTTGGAAAATTCACCACCGATAGCTTAAATGAAAGCTAACATTTTCTGGATTCTTTAGGCTTTAAATACATTGACTTTAATTCTCTTATGTTTAAAATTCTAGTAGTTAGAAAATTATGCTGCAGCTAGGTCATTATTTTGTACAGAAGATCTAACACAGCACTATGAATACATCATCAAGTCACCAGATACTGGATGATAGAAGCAGACACCCTCCTCCAGCTGCTGCTGCTGCTGCTGCTAAGTCACTTCAGTCGTGTCCGACTCTGTGTGACCCCATAGACGGCAGCCCACCAGGCTCCCCCATCCCTGGGATTCTCCAGGCAAGAATACTGGAGTGGGTCGCCATTTCCTTCTCCAATGCATGAAAGAGAAAAGTGAAAGTGAAGTCGCTCAGTCTGTCCGACTGTTAGCGACCCCATGGACTGCAGCCCACCAGGCTACTGCGTCCATGGGATTTTCCAGGCAAGAGTACTGGGGTGGGGTGCCATTGCCTTCCCCGCTCCTCCAGCTAAAACTGGACTTTTCCCCATACCTAAATTTGTTGCCCACAGACTCTGGATACTGCTGAATATTAAACATTTTTAGTCTCTTTACCAAATAAAATGCTTTTAATTGTAAAAGAATCCATCAGTGCTCTAAACCTTGCCCAGTTCTATTTCACATGAAAAGTGAAACTACTTCAGTACAACTACCCTGAAAAACTACCTCTCAAAAAAAAACCTCAGAAACATGAATACTTAAATCATGTCAGGTAATTTCATCTTCTCCCCGGGATAAGATGTCTCAAAATTAATGTTAACTGGACTACTCTAATCTGGAGTCTGTTTAGAAGCAAAAATCGTAAATGAGATTAGAGTCTCTAACATAAACAAAGTACTAAAGACCACGAATGTCACGTTTATAAGGCACCTTAAAGGTTGCTTGTTATAGAATCACGATTATCTTAAAAATGCACTGGATGTTCATCACAGAGAGGAGTCCCTTTTTATCAACAAACCCAAAATCACCAGAGCTCCTTTTCAAATCGTTCTTAACTTTTCAGAAAATCAAGGACACTTTGAAAATCTGATTACAGCTATTAGGCCTCTCCAGCAGCAGCTCCCAAGTTTTCACGTAGGAAGGTCTTAGGGGTACCGACTTATTGGGGGTGAGGGGGTGATGGGCCGGTCCGGGGCAATCCGATGGACAATGAGGTAAAGCTTCCCAAATTCCTCTTGGCCGCCCATAATGGCCCTTTAACTAGAACAACATACGTACTCACAAAATCAGTTCAAAAACTACTAAGGAATTCTACTCTAAAGGGTCGCAGTCTCCTAAAGAAGCAAATAGTTCCAGCAATTCTTAACCCCTCCACCCTCCCCGCCCCCACGCCGCCAAAAAAAAAAAAGCCAAATCCAGTCCTTTGAGGGTACACCGCCACATTTCAATGGCAGCTGCACGTTATTTCAGGGGAGAAAGGAGACTTATTATCCCCTTTCCCCAGACAGCAAATTAAAACGTGTAGATAATTCTACTCGCTTCTTCCCGTTTTGGATCCGAGAAACCAGTTTTCGCCACATGGTAGGTAACCAGTGGGTTACCAACCAGCGGGAGGTGCTTTTTGTGGGAAAAGAGCTAGGAAACGTCTGGAAACGGAGGGGATCCCGTGGCTCCTTTCTCGGGGACTCCCAAGGCACAGGCCCAAAGCCTTCCCCGGCTCGGGCGTGCGGGTCTCGTGACAGAAGCAGCAGCTGAGAGCGGCCCTTTCCGCCTTCGGACGTCCTCTGGCCCTTGGGGCTGGGATGCAAGGCCCGGGCTGGCCGCACCCAGAGGTGGCCGCTCTCTTTCCTCCTTTGCCTTTCCCCAGGCGGCAGCAGCAGCAGGCACCAGCCCAGGCCGCAGTCGCACGCGTCACGGCCTCCCGGAACATCCAAGCCCTCGCCCAGAGACTCCCAGCGGCTCCCAACGACGCAGAACCTCAGCCGAGGGGCAGGGCTCCGTGGTCGCAACTGCGGTACTCACCATCCTGTCACTGGGCTCCGCTCAGTCACCACAATCGCCGCCGCCTTCTCTTCCTCACACTTCTCGGCGACCCGCCCACCTCGTTCAACACCAATGAAAAGAGGGGTCAGCAGGAGACCGTTCTACGGAGGCCCGCGCGGGCCCTTCCCCGCCGTAAAGCGAAGTTGTTCTTTGGCAAATGGGATGGGGGCAAAATCGCGAAGTTTCGAAGCGCGGGCAACATCCGGGCAACATCTGGGGCCCTCGCTCTGAGGCGTGCCGTGTGACGTTACTTTTTAGGAATTGCAGCCATGCTGAAATGCGTGATGAGCGGCAGTCAGGTGAAAGGTGCAGAGGCCTTTCTTGCCTTCCTGTGTAAAAAAAGGGAAAGCTTAGGGTTTGTGGGCGTGGGGACGTTTCCACCGTCGTCTCATTTCTTGACCTTTGCCTTTTATGCCTAAGGGACAGAAGGCCTGGCCACAACCAGTATCCACTCACCCAGGGTCCTGTTAACTTCTGAGGGGCAAATGAAGGCTCATCTGCTTTTATTCATGCGTATTATTTATATTCATTGATGTCCATTAAATGAAGTTGCACCACCGGGACAGGTAGTGGAAGGGTAGGCCTCAAACTCGGGGTGATAAGGACTGTGTGGGAAATTGGGAAAAATAACGCTCGGACAGTTAAAAGTATTTTAAAGCGATGAGAAAAGCATAAACCTCGTTTTTACTCCAAATTCCACCATTTTTAAAAGTATGACCTGGGACAAGCCATTGAATCCCTTCAGGGCTCAGTTTCCTCATCTGTGAAATGAGAATAATAACAACATCTTCATTATAGTATTGTAGGAATGAAATGCAGGTAAAGAGCTCAGTAACAAATGGTAATGTAAAAGGACTAATCCTTATTATAAATGGTACTTTAAACATGTAAATTACTCCAGAAAGTCTCTGTTACGAAAAGTAATGGTTTTCTACAGATCATAATCTGAAAATGATCATTGAAAGGCATCTTGTGTCGCAGCTGGCTCCCGCTATGTTGAGGGCCTCTATGGACCAGTATTAATGAGCAGGAAAGGAAAGAAAAAGATCCCCACTGTTGCATGTTTTCAGAGTTCTAGAAAGTTCTCTTTTGCAGTGTGTACCTTAGTTCTCAATAAGTAATTATTTGTATGATTCTTTAATTTTGTTTTTTCTCCAGAACCTAAGCACTGTGAGTGTGGGAACTGTAAACCTGTCTTGTTCATTGCTATACCCCCATTGCTTTGGCTTATACTCTTGGAACCTGCTAGGGGCTCAGTGAATATTAACTGAATGAACAGAAGGTCTTCATTAGCTAGCTCCAGGAAAATGTGGTGAATGTGAAGTGTTAAAAAAGGGCCACTTTCTTTTTTTCCCATAGTCATCCTATGTTCTCAGTTTGAGGCCCGCACCTCCAGCTCTGATTCTTTTCCCCCTCTCTGTTTCTTAGCATGCCATGTGGCTTGTGGGATATTAGTACAGAGTCCTAACTACTGGACCAATCATAGTATGAAAAAAATTTTTTTTTCCTCTGGAATTTTTCAAATTTTAGCACCAAAGGAAAATTCTCTATTGAATATTTCTGAAAAGGTCTCTTTTCTATGTCATGTGGTCAACGCCAGCAAAAGTTTTGTATGAGTAATGGATTTGGTCTTGTAGATTTTTGGATGAATCCTTGAGGAAAAAGCCAACCAGTCGTGCCTTTGCTCTAAGAGGTCAGAGACACCACTGTATTTTTGGTATGAAAAGGGTTCTTAGCATAGTTGCCAAAAATATGCTGGTTTCCCATCATCTGGGTAGTGGGCATGCAGTGATTGACAGCCCACATAGCCTCTCCAGGGTGGCTTCGTTTCGGCTTAATGGTAGTGCTTAATTTGAAAAGCACTTTTTGAAAGTCCCTTCTGGATAAAAATTATAACAGTACAAAAATAGTTCTTCCCTCAGCTAACAGTTAATTAACAACACACAGTGTGTGAGGCATCCCTTCAGGGATTCAGAGAATAGATTTCTGTGTGGTAGACCAAAGTATTCAGTTCTGATGATTTACCTGCCTCTTTTTTTAAATAATAAATTCAATGGAGAAAAAGTTTCAGATGAAGACTGTTTAATGCTTCCACAGAGACAAATATTTGAGAATACTTTTGTGGGAAAGCGCATAAGAAAGTCATATGCCATTCTTCAGGATAAGCTATTTAAAAATGGAAACTTATCACATGATTTTAGATATACAATACATTGAAACATATCCTCTTATATAGCAAATACCCGGGACATTCTCACAGGCAATGGACAGTAACAGGTGGGATTAATCATGTCTTATCAAGTGAGTCCCATAGTATGTAAACTGCACTTTGATGTTACATATATGAGAAAAATTTGGGGAATCCATTTGTTGGTAGTTTATCGTGCTTATTTTTTAAAAAAAATTTCAATGTGTCCAATATATTGCAAAATTGAATAACAATAAATTAGCAAAAAGTAAACAAATTAACACAGATTGATTAAAAGCCCCTATCTGTCACTTGTGGAAGAGAGGAAGGGTAAATGGATAAATAAGCTGCCTCTTAAAGGAGCATGCCCTTTGAACCAAGGTTCAATCTATATGAGAGTGGAGAGTCTAGCTGACTCAAAAGTATAAATCCCGCAAAGCATCCTCTACCAGGAACTATCTAGTCGTACACTAGATTTGTAGCATTCATTAGCTTTTCCCTGAATCTCGGGCCCAATTAAATGAAGTGATATGGAAAAAAATCTTGCTGCTTTATGCTACACATCATAAGCCTGAGGATATAATATCTTGAATGATTTGGACTAACTGATGACTGCTTATAGAGGTCAAATCATGGAAATCTGCCTTACATTTTGCTTCAGTTCACAGACACTATTTAAGATTAAAGGTATAAAAAGATTGCATGGTGTGTTAACTGATATAAGAGTGCATTTTCTGCTCACTTTTGATGCTGTAAAATCAAATGCAGCAGTTTGGAATGCAGACTGAAATGAGCAGCTCCATAGGTGTGGCAGCTCACAGCCTAAACTGGTTTTCCCTATGCCAGTAAGCATTCATTTGTTCCACCTCTGATATTTAGGACTTGTGCTAGGAGTATTTTTGAGAAAATATAAAAAGGTCTGTGTGAAAAGTTAATAAAGTACTCTGTTTTGAAGAGTTCATTGTCCAGATTATATATTTCATAAATTCTGTTTCATCTCATTTTTCCAAGTTACTATCTAATATGTCTACTTCAGCTTTTATATATCCGCTCCAAAATATTCTGTTGCCTTCAGGGGATGTTTAGGTTTGTTTATATTCTGTAATGCCTTATTTTTTAAGTCTATAATACATAGTCAATTCATGCTTTAATAATTTTATTAAACAGTATAACAAGGCATTTAATTGAAATTCATGAAAACGTTAAAAAACCCACACTAAATCTGGAAGTTCACTTAAATGATGTTAATTTTATTGACAAATTATGCTACTTTTGGTAATAGTGTTGGAGTATATGTATACATGCATCTTTTCTAAAATGAAAATAGACAGACATCTTCTTTTTTTTATTTCCTGCTGTGCAAATGTCCAGGATATGAAGAAAAAAAAAAGCTTCTACTCTCCATCAGAATGATGTATGACAGAGAACCAAGACATGTGCTTTGGCAGAAATACATGCAGCAGACTTAAACTGTTAGATTTTTAAAATATTTGAATGATGGTTATCTATAGCCCAGTCTTTTCTGATGTTTGAACCGGCCTTATCGTTACTGCCTGGATCATTATCAGGAAGTGCCCTTTTTAAAAGATTCTTCTAAATTGGGAAGCTTTTAATCAGCTTGCTCCTTGTTTTATGAAATAAAATCCTTCCATAGACAGTAACCAAAATTAATAAGGTAGAGAGGCTTTTATTCTTAACAATGTATTTATCTTTAGACTAATGCTATTATTTGGTGTCAGAAATTAATAAAATCTACCAATACTAACAAGGTAATCAACACCTTTAAAATATGCTTAAGTGAAACTGAACCCATTTTGTATTTAAATTCCTGAAGCTTTGATTGAATCCTAATACATATCATCCAGCTGCCCTGAATTCATTTGATGGAAACACTTGATAACTGTTCACCTTGTCATCTATATACCTTCTCAGCGCTCTCTACTTACTATTCCTTGTAAAAATAAACTCAAGTACCAAAGTAAAAAAAAACCAAAACTAAACAGCAGTCTGAACACTGAATAAAAAGAGTAGCATACTCTGAAAAATAAAAAGAGAAATCTTTAAAATAATGTTTTATTTATCACATACAAACCTGTTTTCCCAAGAATTATTTCTAGTGAGGGTCACCATATGGAAGTAGAAAGCCNAAGTAAAAAAAAAAAAAAAACTAAACAGCAGTCTGAACACTGAATAAAAAGAGTAGCATACTCTGAAAAATAAAAAGAGAAATCTTTAAAATAATGTTTTATTTATCACATACAAACCTGTTTTCCCAAGAATTATTTCTAGTGAGGGTCACCATATGGAAGTAGAAAGCCATTATAGGAATAAACTAAGATGGTTTGTATCACCTGCATAACTTGTTTTGTTCTATGCCTTCAGGCTTCAAAATCCGCTTCCCATATTTTTTTCCTTTCTTTAAAAATAATGTACATCAGTTTAATTTATCCCAGGTCCTGACAGAAGGATCGGATTTTAAGCATTTAATGCTGCGGTTTCAAATCCAATTTCTCAGTGTTCATCGTTTCAAAAGTGGTAGAATTCAGTTTTTGAAAATGTTCAAGAACTTGGGAAGGACTGGCATACTTTCTAAAGTCCCACAGTGATGTTAAAGGCAGCTCTGTACGGTAGAGAGCAGCTTGGTCTGAAGTTTTCTATAGTGCTCCAGGAAATACTAAACCCTTTGCCCATTCCAACAAGAGTCCCTCTTAACAGTGTCAACCTAGGAATATTTTTTAAACTTATAAAGCACATTGGATAAATAACCTATTTACAGACTTTCTGAGCTAGGACACTGATTGGGTGGTACATTTTCCTAAAAGGAGGGTATCAGTATTTCTGCTTATGGCTTGATTCTACCACATGTGTTGGGAAGTGGCTTTCCTTGATACCAAGAGGATTTTTATCCATTCAGATGCTGAAGCACTAGATCTTAGCACAGTAAATTCATTGTAGGCTCTCTTTATTGGTAGTGGGGGGACCTCAAAAGGTCAGGAGTCCAGATTGCTTCAAATAAACATCCAGAATCTCAGATGCTTTTTTGAAATGGACCCAAGTTTATTTGAACCTCTTTTCTGGTTTGGAAATCAGGCTGAAAATTTCACAGAAACAGATTTTCTTGTGAGATCTCAGAATGTTGTGGTTTAAGTAAAGTAATAAACAAACTTGAAAAATGAAAGGCAAAATTGGCTCAAACTCACCTGGTTTCCTTCTATTAAATGCCTGAAACTGAGTGGCATTGTGCAATCTTTGAAAATAGAAAAAAAAAATCAATTTGGCTATGGCTTAGCCAAAAATCCTCAAACACTCCTCCTGATGAGGTCTAAGAGAATTTTCTGTCACTCTGTCCTCATGTTTCAAGAACTTTTAATCTTTTTGTTTTTCTTTATTTTCAGTTTGGGAGACTTTAGTATCGGTCTTCCAATTAACAAATTAATGAAGAGTAATTCTTTGGATCTTCTTTTGAAGATCCATCATTTCCACTTATTTACGGGTGTGATATCCTTGAGATGTGTGTTATTGTATGGTATATAAAACATGAAAAAGAAGGTGGAATTTTTATTTGAATACTTATTATTAAATAGCAAGCTTGAGAGTATAAAACTTTTACATGTGCCATATTATTTTCAGAGCAAAATCCTTAAGCAGGTATTGTTCTGCTCATTTTGTAAGTTATAAAGGAATGGTTTATGAAGCTGTGGTAGGTTGCCCAATTTTGTATACTAAGTTATTTATAGCTTGGAAGTGGCACAGGAAGGGTGGAAGCCCAGGATGTCTGTCTTCAAAGCCCATAAGACTTCACTACTACTTTACAAAATCTCCTGTGTATAGTTGTTGAGGTTTGCCTGAGATTTTTTTTTTTTTTTAATGCCCATCTATCCTTTACTAATGATTCTAACCTTAACCACGGTATGTAATGGCATTATATATTATATACTAGCAGGAAGGAGTATTTATTTTGTAACTGTTAGATGTGAATAGGAAATTTCTATAGTTAAGAAAGCCTGTTTTAATGATTGTGCCTTAGATTTGTAAAGCACTGTATACAGAGACCTTTTGTGTTTCGAGCCTTCCAGCAAACCAGGAGGTAGGCAAATAAGGCACCCCAATCCACTTGGTCCAATGATGAAAACCGAGGCTCCATGAATTTAAGATATTCTCTCAAAGCCATGAAACTAAGAGACATCCAGAAAAAACTTCAAATCAAATCCTTTACTTGTGTAAATTGCTCTTTGCAAATCAACACTTCAGAATTCCATTCTGCGATCTCCTTTTATTCTCCTCTTGCTTTACTTCCTCGCTCTTCCCTCTTTTCAATTGCACTGTATTTTCTCCACCGTACTTTGGCATATTCCAGTCTGCACAGATATTGTGCTTCTGATAGAAAGCACTCTCCGTTAACTGATAAAATCCAAACAACTTCTGCAAAGCCCAAAATAGTCTGGACACATGATACCAAAGCTGTTCTTGTGCTACCCATTTAAGTTATGTATCAAGTCTAAATTTAATCAAGGCCACATTTTATTTATACATTTCATGCATTAAACTCATTTAAACTTTTAGTCAGATTTCATTAGAAGAAATACTACCGTGCACATCATGCAGTAGTAAAGCTAATGTGCTTCAGGAATTTGAAAGGAGTTAGAGATCGGGGCTCTGATTTCAAAATTTCTCTTTCTTTCTCTTCTCAGAGCTTGCAGCAGGTCCGCGACTGAGCCACACAGTTTGTTTCCTAGGACTCTAATACAGTCAGCATGCTCACTACAAATGTGTAAACACAGACATTCCCTGTAATCAGGGAGGCTGGTGTCTTAAGGCAAGATTATGTTTTTTTAGGAAATGCAATTTATGCTCAAGATTAAATTTCGCTCGCAGACTGATAACGTCGGAGGTTCAGGGAGATGATGATAAGTATTGTGTCCCAACTCCCTGCCCTACATCTGAAGTCTTAAGTCACTCTTCCCTGGTCGCCTTCGTTATCATGAGCCCATGTAAAATTATTTAGATTCTTCGGTTCTTAGAAAGATGAGAAAAATAAATGATATGAAAATACAAAACACATTTGTAAGAATTCAAACCTTCTATAAGCCTCATTGGTGGGTGTGAGGAAATACAGGGGGACAGGAGGAAAAAAAGATGACACCAGGGCTAACATCCTTCTTTGCAAATCAGGAAATTTAAATTTATGTTGGGTACTCTGGTATTCTTGAGGTTGAGATGGGGTTGGGTAGCATGTTAGACATGAATCTTAGAATGTAATTATTTTTGTCTGCTTGTGGCTTGGCCCTAATACTATAAAACAAATTAAATATATGACAAATATTCTTTCTCTTTTCAAATAAAAGTTGAAATAAATCCACCCAGAATATCAAGTTAGCTCTTGCTCTAAATCCTTCCATCAAAAATCCCCTAACTGTTCTATTTCTTTTACAATCCAGCAAAAAAAAAAAAAAAAAAGTTTTCACAAGTTAAAGAGCAGTTTCCATGCCAGAAACACACAATTTTTTTGGCCTAATACTACAGTCACGGGTTTTCTTTTTCTGCTTTCTTCTTTCTTTTTCTTTTTTAAATCTTCAGTTAGGAATCTGAGGTTCTCCACCCCATTTTAAACAGCAAATTGCAGATCGTGCAAAAGGGAACTTAAGGCCTTGATCAGACAGCTGAGTTTTCTCCATCTTAAAAAAAAGGGGAGGGGGGGACTTTTCCCCAAATGAATTGAGTATGCAGAATTGCAACTTTTCTGACCACAAGGAAGACTGAAGTGCTTTTTTATCAGGGTAACAGGTACTGCTGGGCAGAGGCCTTACCACAGAAACCTCAATCTGCCTCAGTCGTGACTTTGAGAGTGAGAGTGACCCCAGGCAGGCTGAGGAGAGCATTTGTTTGTTTGTTCAAACATATTTTCTGAATTACTTGCTTGTGTCAATTAGGATAGAACTGGAAAGTGCTGCTTTGAGCGGATTTTCAGAGTAAAATCCTTGTGTAGCCTTATAGTAATCTGAATAACTCGATAGGTTCTTATAGGCAGGGAGTCAAGTCTGACAGTGGGGCTGGGCCAGCTCAATATTCTGACTCCTCCTGCTATTTTCTCAAAAGGAATTTAAACACACACACACACACATCATAATTTAGAAAAAGAATTCCTTTCTCCCTTCTTCTGTTTGTTCCCACTTTCTCCAAAAGCAGAATATTGTGATGCTCAATCTAATTTCTTTTCAAGNCCCACCAGGCTACTGCGTCCATGGGATTTTCCAGGCAAGAGTACTGGGGTGGGGTGCCATTGCCTTCCCCGCTCCTCCAGCTAAAACTGGACTTTTCCCCATACCTAAATTTGTTGCCCACAGACTCTGGATACTGCTGAATATTAAACATTTTTAGTCTCTTTACCAAATAAAATGCTTTTAATTGTAAAAGAATCCATCAGTGCTCTAAACCTTGCCCAGTTCTATTTCACATGAAAAGTGAAACTACTTCAGTACAACTACCCTGAAAAACTACCTCTCAAAAAAAAACCTCAGAAACATGAATACTTAAATCATGTCAGGTAATTTCATCTTCTCCCCGGGATAAGATGTCTCAAAATTAATGTTAACTGGACTACTCTAATCTGGAGTCTGTTTAGAAGCAAAAATCGTAAATGAGATTAGAGTCTCTAACATAAACAAAGTACTAAAGACCACGAATGTCACGTTTATAAGGCACCTTAAAGGTTGCTTGTTATAGAATCACGATTATCTTAAAAATGCACTGGATGTTCATCACAGAGAGGAGTCCCTTTTTATCAACAAACCCAAAATCACCAGAGCTCCTTTTCAAATCGTTCTTAACTTTTCAGAAAATCAAGGACACTTTGAAAATCTGATTACAGCTATTAGGCCTCTCCAGCAGCAGCTCCCAAGTTTTCACGTAGGAAGGTCTTAGGGGTACCGACTTATTGGGGGTGAGGGGGTGATGGGCCGGTCCGGGGCAATCCGATGGACAATGAGGTAAAGCTTCCCAAATTCCTCTTGGCCGCCCATAATGGCCCTTTAACTAGAACAACATACGTACTCACAAAATCAGTTCAAAAACTACTAAGGAATTCTACTCTAAAGGGTCGCAGTCTCCTAAAGAAGCAAATAGTTCCAGCAATTCTTAACCCCTCCACCCTCCCCGCCCCCACGCCGCCAAAAAAAAAAAAGCCAAATCCAGTCCTTTGAGGGTACACCGCCACATTTCAATGGCAGCTGCACGTTATTTCAGGGGAGAAAGGAGACTTATTATCCCCTTTCCCCAGACAGCAAATTAAAACGTGTAGATAATTCTACTCGCTTCTTCCCGTTTTGGATCCGAGAAACCAGTTTTCGCCACATGGTAGGTAACCAGTGGGTTACCAACCAGCGGGAGGTGCTTTTTGTGGGAAAAGAGCTAGGAAACGTCTGGAAACGGAGGGGATCCCGTGGCTCCTTTCTCGGGGACTCCCAAGGCACAGGCCCAAAGCCTTCCCCGGCTCGGGCGTGCGGGTCTCGTGACAGAAGCAGCAGCTGAGAGCGGCCCTTTCCGCCTTCGGACGTCCTCTGGCCCTTGGGGCTGGGATGCAAGGCCCGGGCTGGCCGCACCCAGAGGTGGCCGCTCTCTTTCCTCCTTTGCCTTTCCCCAGGCGGCAGCAGCAGCAGGCACCAGCCCAGGCCGCAGTCGCACGCGTCACGGCCTCCCGGAACATCCAAGCCCTCGCCCAGAGACTCCCAGCGGCTCCCAACGACGCAGAACCTCAGCCGAGGGGCAGGGCTCCGTGGTCGCAACTGCGGTACTCACCATCCTGTCACTGGGCTCCGCTCAGTCACCACAATCGCCGCCGCCTTCTCTTCCTCACACTTCTCGGCGACCCGCCCACCTCGTTCAACACCAATGAAAAGAGGGGTCAGCAGGAGACCGTTCTACGGAGGCCCGCGCGGGCCCTTCCCCGCCGTAAAGCGAAGTTGTTCTTTGGCAAATGGGATGGGGGCAAAATCGCGAAGTTTCGAAGCGCGGGCAACATCCGGGCAACATCTGGGGCCCTCGCTCTGAGGCGTGCCGTGTGACGTTACTTTTTAGGAATTGCAGCCATGCTGAAATGCGTGATGAGCGGCAGTCAGGTGAAAGGTGCAGAGGCCTTTCTTGCCTTCCTGTGTAAAAAAAGGGAAAGCTTAGGGTTTGTGGGCGTGGGGACGTTTCCACCGTCGTCTCATTTCTTGACCTTTGCCTTTTATGCCTAAGGGACAGAAGGCCTGGCCACAACCAGTATCCACTCACCCAGGGTCCTGTTAACTTCTGAGGGGCAAATGAAGGCTCATCTGCTTTTATTCATGCGTATTATTTATATTCATTGATGTCCATTAAATGAAGTTGCACCACCGGGACAGGTAGTGGAAGGGT
The DNA here is from genome assembly GCA_006410675.1 of Oreotragus oreotragus. Classification (NCBI taxonomy): domain Eukaryota; kingdom Metazoa; phylum Chordata; class Mammalia; order Artiodactyla; family Bovidae; genus Oreotragus; species Oreotragus oreotragus. The sequence goes on along the minus strand of SJYX01005527.1, from coordinate 229,514 downwards.
AGGCCTCAAACTCGGGGTGATAAGGACTGTGTGGGAAATTGGGAAAAATAACGCTCGGACAGTTAAAAGTATTTTAAAGCGATGAGAAAAGCATAAACCTCGTTTTTACTCCAAATTCCACCATTTTTAAAAGTATGACCTGGGACAAGCCATTGAATCCCTTCAGGGCTCAGTTTCCTCATCTGTGAAATGAGAATAATAACAACATCTTCATTATAGTATTGTAGGAATGAAATGCAGGTAAAGAGCTCAGTAACAAATGGTAATGTAAAAGGACTAATCCTTATTATAAATGGTACTTTAAACATGTAAATTACTCCAGAAAGTCTCTGTTACGAAAAGTAATGGTTTTCTACAGATCATAATCTGAAAATGATCATTGAAAGGCATCTTGTGTCGCAGCTGGCTCCCGCTATGTTGAGGGCCTCTATGGACCAGTATTAATGAGCAGGAAAGGAAAGAAAAAGATCCCCACTGTTGCATGTTTTCAGAGTTCTAGAAAGTTCTCTTTTGCAGTGTGTACCTTAGTTCTCAATAAGTAATTATTTGTATGATTCTTTAATTTTGTTTTTTCTCCAGAACCTAAGCACTGTGAGTGTGGGAACTGTAAACCTGTCTTGTTCATTGCTATACCCCCATTGCTTTGGCTTATACTCTTGGAACCTGCTAGGGGCTCAGTGAATATTAACTGAATGAACAGAAGGTCTTCATTAGCTAGCTCCAGGAAAATGTGGTGAATGTGAAGTGTTAAAAAAGGGCCACTTTCTTTTTTTCCCATAGTCATCCTATGTTCTCAGTTTGAGGCCCGCACCTCCAGCTCTGATTCTTTTCCCCCTCTCTGTTTCTTAGCATGCCATGTGGCTTGTGGGATATTAGTACAGAGTCCTAACTACTGGACCAATCATAGTATGATGCTCCCAACTCTGATTCTTAAGCACAATATGCTTTTACATTCTAGAATTATTTTTCCTTTTTTTCTACTTTTCCATGACTTAATATAGCCATCCTTTTTTTATTGAAGCATAGTATCCCATATCTGTTTGCTATATATATATTTTTTTACTTACTCATAATTTTTAAGAACACTAACAGTGTCATACCAAATCAGACCAGTATTTCATCCAGGTCTATCTACTCTTTATGACAGAGCATCTAACTGTGTTTTCTGGCAAGATCAAGCATCAGAGATATATCTTGAATGCCTCTAATTTCTCTCTTATAACTTGTTTTGACTTTGCCACCTGTGAAGTTATGAAAACCCTTTGAACCATTTTCTATACGCTCTGTTTTCACACTTTTTTTTTTTTTTTTTGCAGTAAGGGGTATACATTTAAACCAAGTTTAAAAATGCTTTAGTATGGAAATTAGCTTACCACAGTAGTTCCGTGCAACATTTTTAACATCTAGAAAGAAAGGATTTTGTTGCATTTTATTATTTCACACACCCAATCTGTGAATTTATTGAGCACTTAGTATGTGTCTGGAATTTTGCGAAGGCCATTATACTGTATTTCTTAAAGCAGTTTGTAGCATTAGTCTATAAAACACTATTCTTTGTGAATTTATCTTGAGTCCTGTGAATGCTGAAGTAGTTCTATGGTTTACTTTTATTGTTTGAAAGAATGTAAACAGCATCTTTCTTTTTCTCCATAGTATTTGGGAAAGCAATCCAAGCTCTCTCACGAATTAGTGATGAGCTGTGGCTAGATCCCTCTGAAAAAGGTGTAAGTAAGAAATTTAGCTCATAGACCATCAAGTAAGGGCAAAAGATGATGTTTAAAGATCCCAGTCCAGATTGAATGTTAACTAGGAAATCCAGAAATTGTAATTATCCCTTTCACTGTTGATCTGTATTTTACATATCTGAATACACTTAGAGCATGGTAAACTTAAAAAAATCATACACAATTGATATAAGCCAGAATCACAAACTAGTGGTCAAGAGGCTAGATATGATTTGAAGAAATGTTTTGTGGGACCTGTACTGTTTTTTCAAAAATTGAAATATAACATAGGGAGTGTGATTTGGTGCCCTGTGATGACCTAGAGGAGTGAGATGGGGGAGTGGGAGAGAGGCCAAGAAGGAAGGGAATATGTATACTTACAGCTGATTCACATTGTTATACAGCAGAAACTAATACAATATTGTAGTGCAGTTATCCTCCAATTTTAAAAAATTGAAATAATTTTCCTACAGTAGTTGAGAGGGTCCACATAAAAATCTGAATTTCTTGCTTCTCTTGAAAACTCAGAAGATCTGCTAGTTTGGGGCCTGCATTCCCAAGTGGAAGTATTAATGGTTGACTGACTAACAATTTCTTACCTTAGACAAGGTAAGACTGCCATTTGCTGCAGTCTTTTTACTTCCTTTCGTATTATTGCCTTTGCTCACTTTGTACTTTAAAGTTAAGGTACCTGTGAGCATTTACATTTTTGCAATTAAAAATATGTTCTTGTTACCAAAACAAAAAATACAAATTCAACATGCAGGATTTTAGACCTAAAACCTGTAGGTATAGTATAGATATGGACACATATGCATATACATATGCAAATTACAAACACATTCTAAAGGAGCTTCTCTGGTGGCTCAGTGGTAAACAAATCACCTGCCAATGCAGGAGACACCAGTTTGATCCCTGACCCGGGAAGATCCCAAGTGCAGTGGAGCAACTAAGCCCCTGTGCCATAACTATTGAGCCTGTGCACTGAGGCCCGGAAGCCACAACTAATGACTCCACACGCTACAACTGCTGAAGCCCATGCTCTCTACAGCCCATACTCCGCAACAGGAGAAGCCACCACGTTAAGAAGTCCGCGCATCGCAACTAGAGAGTAGCCCCCGCTTGCCACAACTAGAGAAAAGCCCATGCAACAATGAAGACCCAGCACAGCCAAAAAATATATAATAATTAAAAAAAACACTGTAATGCAGTTCATATTATATCAATATTATAATTCATATGGAAAATGTGGTCCATATAATGCAGTTAACATCCCATAGCTAGCTTGAATGCATTTCAATGACATACTAAACATAGTAGAATTTTTAAAATTAACCATTAAAGAAAGCTGATTTCTTTTCCTATATGGCTGTTATTTTATTTTTCTAGCTTGCTTTAAGATCTGTGAATTCTTGTCGGTCAGCATATGGATGTGTCCTCTTCTCTCCTGTGTTTTTTCAACATTATCAATGGTCAACCTCAGTGAAAATGAATGATACTGACATAATATTTAATTTAAATTGCAGATTGGGAATGAAGGTAAGTGTAAGAGGGCCTGATTTCCTCTTGTGTTGTAGAAATGCTCAATATATAGGGTATAACACCTATCCTGTTCTTAATACTTGGTTTAAATTGCGTGCAAGACAGGTCTATTCGTTTAAGAATATAAATACTCTTGTTAGATTTTTTTTTAAGTAATCAAGCAACCATGTTAAGTATGTGCTGTTCTCCAATGTGCTTGCGTTACAGTCAATCCTGCCCATCTTTAGATGTCTGAATTCCCTAGAGAAAAATGTGGAGAAGTGCAAAATATTTACCAGATCTGATAAGTGCAAAATAGTTATTCAGTTCTTCTGCAGACATGGTAGGTATAGTTAAATCTAGTTTAAAGTATGTGCATGTTTTGTTAATATTGTTCACGTTTAGAATATTCAGACTGCAATATTGCTTAGAATTTGTGTAGTCTATGGTAGGGAGGTTGTAAATATTCTTGTACTTTTCTCTGTAGAAGTATTGTGAGATGACTGGTATTCTTTCTTTTTTTGGCTTGTCAGTGGCACAGGCTATGCCTACATACAGACCAGTAGGGCTTTTTTTTTTTTTTTTTTTTTTTTTCTTTTTNTTGTTCACGTTTAGAATATTCAGACTGCAATATTGCTTAGAATTTGTGTAGTCTATGGTAGGGAGGTTGTAAATATTCTTGTACTTTTCTCTGTAGAAGTATTGTGAGATGACTGGTATTCTTTCTTTTTTTGGCTTGTCAGTGGCACAGGCTATGCCTACATACAGACCAGTAGGGCTTTTTTTTTTTTTTTTTTTTTTTGCCATATAGGATCTTATTTCCCCAACCAAGGATCAAACCCATGCCCCCTGCATTGGGAGCATGGAGTCTTAATCACTGGATTACCAGTGAAGTCCCCAGACCAATTTTTTAAATGTTCATCTGAACTCTAACAATTGATTAGTCTAAAATTAACTAACTGCTGGATGATATTCTGTAAGCGTGGCTTGGTAACAGTGTTCCTTGCAAAGAACAGAAAAAGAATAATGCCTACTTGAGAAGTGCTCTGAGTCCAGTCCCTAAATTGTAGTAGCCAAGACCTTCATTCATTCTCTCTGATACACAAAGTTATAAAAGAGATTTCCTGCCTCCCATCCTTGCAAGATAGATATTCAAATGTCGTAGTCATGTAGGATTTTCAGTTCAGTTCACTTCAGTCTCTCAGTCGTGTCTGACTCTTTGCGACCCCATGAATCGCAGCACACCAGGCCTCCCTGTCCATCACCAACTCTCAGAGTTCACCCAAACTCATGTGTATCGAGTTGGTGATGCCATCCAGCCATCTCATCCTCTGTCGTCCCCTTCTCCTCCTGCCCCCAATCCCTCCCAGCATCAGGGTCTTTTGCAATGAGTCAACTCTTCGCATGAGGTGGCCAAAATATTGGAGTTTCAGCCTCAGCATCAGTCCTTCCAATGAACACCCAGGACTGATCTCCTTTAAGATGGACTGGTTGGATCTCCTTGCAGTCCACGGGACTTGCAAGAGTCTTCTCCAACACCACAGTTCAAAAGCGTCAATTCTTCGGCGCTCAGCTTTCTTTACAGTCCAACTGTGACATCCATACATGACCACTGGAAAAACCATAGCCTTGACTAGAGGGACCTTTGTTGGCAAAGTAATATCTCTGCTTTTCAATATGCTATCTAGGTTGGTCATAACTTTCCTTCCAAGGAGTAAGCGTCTTTCAATTTCATGGCTGCAATGACCATCTATAGTGATTTTGGAGCCCAGAAAAATAAAGTCTGACACTATTTCCCCATCTGTTTGCCATGAAGTGATGGGACCAGATGCCATGATCTTCGTTTTCTGAATGTTGAGCTTTAAGCCAACTTTTTCACTCCTCTTTCACTTTCATCAAGAGGCTTTTGAGTTCCTCTTCATTTTCTGCCATAAAGGTGGTGTCATCTGCATATAGGATTTTACATGGTTAAATATATATAGCATGATAATAAGAGCATGGACTCTGGAGGCCCCAAGGTCCGGGGTGGAAACCTGCACTGCTGCTTCCTTGCTGCGACACTGGGCAAATTATTTTACTTTGTGCCTCAGTTTCCCTTATGTAAAATGGGGACAATAGTAATACAAGCCTTCTATGGTTTTTGTGAAGATTCAGTAAGTTATAGGAAGTTATAGCTCTGCAATGTTTAAAGAAATACCTGGCATAAGAGGTATCACTAGTACTAAGTTATCAGTTTCTCAAGTATGTCTCAAGTGACTTGATTAATGTCCAGTACATATTTGTGATTGGTAGATTTTTAATAGCTATTGGGAAATTGTATGAATTAGGATGCTCTAAGTTACAAGTAACAGAAAGAAAGGAAAAACACCCAGAAAATCCAACTCAAACTGACTTAAACAGTAAAGAGGAATGTTGGCTCATATAAGCTAAAAGTTCAACATTAGATCAGAGGGGTGGTTTGATCCAGGCTGTAGCAGCTGCTTCTCCTCCTCCTTCCTTTTAAAATTCTCTCAGCTCTACATCCCTCCATGTGATTTATACTAAGTCCAGTTTCTCTTATAAACTTTTAATAATAAGGTGACTTCTAGCAGCAGCTGTTGGGACCACATGCTTGCTCTTTCATATAAGAGGAGTGAGAGTTATACCTCATACATGAATTGAACAAAAGTACTTGGCTTGGCTCTGATTTGACCAACCTAAACTAATCCTGGGGGACCATGGGAATTCCATTCTCTAATTGCCTTGGCTTATTGCCATATCTGGACCAAATTCAATCACAAGGGAGATAAGATTACATCAATTGATTTATACCAATGAGGGCCCACAAGTGATGCTTGAAGTGAAGCTGGTGCCTCCCAAACCTCGTGGCAGCTGCACAACAGGGAATGATGGCTCAGGAAGGAAAGGAAACAAAGGCGATAGATGCTAGTATAGTAATTGGGGTAAATATTAATACTTATATATTTTCCAAAACTGTATGTACTCAGGAAATTATGCTTGCAATTTTATTTCTGTAATCTGGCAGGGAAATAATGTTCAAATTTAGTTGAGAAAAATCACCTGGGCAGAGATATCCAATAAGTTGCTAGAAATACATATTTGGAATTTGAGAAGAAATTAAGGACAGTGAAGTAAATTTGGCTCTCTTCACTGATAGAAAACAGTTGTGAAAATATGAGCCACTAAAAAAGACTAATTTCTCTAAATCTAATCACAAGTAGTTCCCAGAATGGTGATTTCTTAGAGTACTTAGCATCTATTAATGGAAAAAAGATGATTTATATCATCAAGAACCAAGATTCATATGAAATATTCACCTGCCTAATAATAATTCTATCAACTCTCTGTATTTTCATTTGCACAAGTCCCAGAGTAGCTAAAAATGAGTCAGTGAGTTGTCCCTGAAGAACATGCTCTGCTGATCCAAAGCGCCTGCTACTAAGTTCTGTTCTGATCAAGAAAACAGGTCTCCAACAGAGAGGGGATTCCCTAAGAGGTGGGCACTGGCTATTTGAGTGAAAATAAAACCCTGATTTGTACATGTATATTAATGACGTGGTGTCAAGAGGGCAGGATTCCCACTTCAGAGTCTTAAGATTTTTTGAAAGGGCATTTACAGATCGACTCATGACTAAACTTCGGTAACAGTGAATGTAAATTAGGACATTGGCCAACTTGTAAGATTTTTGAACTATCACTAACCTCTTGAAATTCCAAATTCCACAAATGGAACATCTCCAAAATAATGCTTATTCCTTAGCTGTGCCTCTTCAGGTCTGAGAGAGTTCTCTGGAGCTGCTGAAGGAAATTGCAGATTGAGGTATGAAATGGCAAGCAGGATTCTATCATAGCATCAGGTATTCCATTGCTGGAAGCAGATGGTACAGACCAGTACTTTCAAGCAGTCCACGGACTGGCAGCTGGACCTCAGACTGTTTGTTGCTGGACTGTGAGAAGATAAGGAACTTATGCCAGAATTTAAGTCAACACTACTAAGCATTCTATTTAGTTCAGCTGTTTTGTTTTCATTGTTGTTTCAATAGTAAGACTTTCTTAATGAAGGAAGAAATTCTGGTGAAAATTCCTTGTCTCGTTATAGTTCAGTACTTTGTACAGCACTAGAAAAAGTCAGTAAATGACACAGAGTAAACAGGACTTTAAATTTTTATCTCATTTGCATTCTGTCACGGAAAATTAGTAAACTAGAAGGCTAGAAAAAAATGCAATGAAGAAGTACATCAAGCCAAGTCACTTTATTTTTAAAAAGATTTGTTTATTTATTTTTGGCCGCGCTGGGTCTTCATTGCTGCGTGGGTTTTCTCTAATCGCAGCTAGCAGGGGCTACTCTCCGGTTGTGGTGCTTCTCACTGGGATGGCTTCTCTCGTTGCAGAGCATAGGCGCTAGGTGTGTGGGCTTCGGTAGCTGCAGCACGAGGGCTCGGTTGCAGCTCAAGGGCTCTAGATAGAGCACCGGCTCAGCAGTTGCGGAGCACTGGCTTAGCTATCCTGAAGCATGTGGGATCTTCCTGACCAGGGATTGAACCCATGTCCCCTGCATTGGCAGGCAGGTTCTTAGCCACTGGACCACCAGGGAAGCCCCCAACCAACTTGCTTTTAAAAGGGTACAATGGATGTACTTGGGAGAGAAAAGGTGAAGAGGAAAGGAAGGTTTTGTAGGTGCTGGGCTCACATCTGGGTACATTTCCAATGGTCAGAAATGGGAGGGCATTCTACTGTGAGGAAGCAGTGTGATCAAAAGTCTAAACTGAAAGTGTCTTGTTCGTGTTAATGAAAAAGAGGAAGGAAGCAAGCAGCAAGAAGAACAGCCTCAGGGATGACAAAGAAGTAAGACATTACTTGGACATCCTTGGTAATACCAATACAATATTCACCTGAGTCAGATATTTGTTACAGAGGTATGATTGTGCTTGTATATGCATGGACTGTTTCTGGAGAATACCTAAGAAACCGGTGACAGTAGTTACCTCTGAAAAGGGTACTGGGGTGGCAAGAGTCAGAGGGGGAGGGTGACTAACTTTCATTGTCTATTTTTGGTAGTTTTTAAATGTTATGCCTTGCGCATCTATTGTCTTATGAGAAGAGTTGACTCATTGGAAAAGACTCTGATGCTGGGAGGGATTGGGGGCAGGAGGAGAAGGGGACGACCAAGGATGAGATATCTGGATGGCATCACGGACTCGATGGACGGGAGTCTGAGTGAACTCCGGGAGATGGTGATGAACAGCCTGACGTGCTGCGATTCATGGGGTCGCAAAGAGTCGGACACGACTGAGCGACTGAACTGAACTGAACTGATCTATTGTCTTCTATTACGTATCCATCTAAAAGTAACTTGAAAATATTTTTTAAAATAAGTAAGATATGCCAGCTTCTGAGCTTCGTATCTTTCCAAAATAGCAGCCACAGTAATACCTTTAAAATAGGTCAGATTATGTCACTCCAGCTCAAAACTCTCAAAAAGCTCACCATTGTACCCAAGGTAGAAGCTGAAAATTTTACAATGGCCTGTGAGGTCCCACATGATCCAGGAGTCCCAGGCATGCTTTCTCCTCAAGGGCTGGGCTGCTGTCCCCTCTGCCTAACAAGCTCCCTCTCCAGACAGCACATGGTTTGATCTTTTGAAGACCTCATTCAGTCTTTGCTCTAATGGCATCTTTTCCATGAGGTCTTCTTTGAACTCCCTATTTTAAATTGCTACCCTCACCACTGGCACTCCCCAGCTCCCTTTCTGCCATATTTTTTTAATTCCTGTGTACTTACCACTTTGTGACATGTGTACATGAGTGCTAAATTGCTTCAGTTGTGTCTGACTCTGTGCAACCCTATGGATTGTAGCCTGCCAGGCTCCTCTGTGCATGGAATTCTTCACGGAAGAATATTGCAGTGGGTTGCCATGACCTCCTCCAAGGGATCTTCCTGACCCAGGGATTAAACCCCTGTCTCTCTCCTGCATTGGCAGGCAGGTTCTCTACCGCTAGCGCCACCTGGGAAGCCCACTCTGTGATATACCAATTGTTTCAAAAATACTTATTTTCTTATTGTGTACCTCTCTTTCCTAGAATATAAGGTTTGTGAGGTCAAAGATCTTTGTCCGAGTTGTTCAGTGGTCCGTAGCTCCTGAATCGTCTCGTGTGTGGTATATTACAAAAAAAAAAAAAACTCATAAATTATCTTCAGGCCTTCCCTTCAAAAGCTGAAGTCTGTTTCCCCACTTCAAATCTCAGCTGGCCTTGAACTTGCTTTGATATCAGTAGAATGCACTAGAATTGATGTTGTGTGATTTCCAAGCCTAGGCCTCAAGAGGCCTGTCAGCTTCCACTGTTAAACCAAGAACATTTCCATCAACATGAGAATAAGCATTGCCTGTGTAGACACCTGGAAGACTGGAGACCATGTGGTGTCAGGCCCCAGCCATCCAAACTGTCCCAGTCTCCCAACGGTGAGGCCTCGGATATGAAAGTGAGGCCATTCAAAACGATCCAGCCACAGTGAAGCCAGCCCAAACCAGAGGAGCCACTTAACTGAATTGTGAAAAATAACAAACGCTTGTTATTTTGAGTCACTGTATTTTTGATGATCATTAAAAACTAATTGATCAGCCTGGCAGACAGTAAGTGCTCAGTAAATATTTATGAAAATAATAAATATTGCTGTTATTAATTGAGTTAAAAAATAAGTTGAGAAATGCTATTTATAGTGAATCGTTTTGATACTCATTGTAACATTATTATGCTGTAGAAAGTTGTAGTCTACCTGGATTTTATTATATGGGCTTTATGTGCAAACTTCAGTTCAGTCACTCAGTCGTGTCCAATTCTTTGCAACCCCATGTATTGTAGCACGCCAGGCCTCCCTGTCCATCACCAACTCCCAGAGTTCACCAAAACTCACGTCCATCGAGTCAGTGATGCTGTCCAGCCATGTCATCCTCTGTCATCCCCTTCTCCTCCTGCCCCCAATCCCTCCCAGCATCACGGTCTTTTCCAATGAATCAACTCTTCGCATGAGGTGGCCAGAGTATCAGAGTTTCAGTTTTAGCATCAGTCTTTCCAATGAAATCCCAGGACTGGTCTCCTTTAGGATGGACTGGTTGGATCTCCTTGCAGTCCAAGGGACTCCCAAGAGTCTTCTCCAACACCACAGTTCAAAAGCATCAATTCTTCGGTGCTCAGCTTTCTTCACAGTCCAACTGTCATATCCATACATGACCACTGGAAAAACCATAACCTTGACTAGACGGACTTTGTTGGCAAAGTAATGTCTCCGCTTTTCAATATGCTATCTAGGTTGGTCATAACTTTCCTTCCAAGGAGTAAGCGTCTTTTAATTTCATGGCTGCAGTCACCATCTGCAGTGATTTTGGAGCCCAAAAAAATAAAGTCAGCCACTGTTAACACTGTTTCCCCATCTATTTGCCATGAAGTGATGGGACCAGATGCCATGATCTTCGTTTTCTGAATGTTGAGCTTTAAGCCAACTTTTTCACTCTCCTCTTTCACTTTCATCAAGAGGCTTTTTAGCTCCTCTTTACTTTCTGCCATAAGGGTGGTGTCATTTGCATATGTGAGGTTATTGATATTTCTCCTGGCAATCTTGATTCCAGCTTGGGCTTCTTCCAGCCCAGCGTTTCTCATGATGTACTCTTCACTTCAGTTCAGTTCAGTCGCTCAGCCATGTCCGACTCTTTGTGACCCCATAGAAGTTAAATAAGCAGGGTGACAATATACAGCCTTGACATACTCTTTTTCCTATTTGGAACCAGTCTGTTGTTCCATGTCTGGTTCTAACTGTTCAAACTTAGATTCAGAAAAAAAAAACAAAAAGATAAACTTAAATTCTGACTATACTTGTTAAAACAGCTTAGCCTTGAAGTCATTTAACCAAGCTCAAGCTATAGTTTCCTCTTCTGAGATTAAGTACCTACTCCATAGAGATATTGAGAGGATCGGAGATAATGTCTGTGCGGTGTATACTGTTAGTTGTGGGTACACTGGACCATAGCCATCACTGCTCCATACTCCTCTCATCCTCTCAGAGGGAAAGAACACACAGGTTCAATGCTCAGGTTTTATTTTCAAAGGTCCCATCCAGAAATATCAGCCTTGGTTGAAAAATTCTGAAAGAGAATCATAGATATATGATTGATAGTGGGCAATTACTATTTTACACACAGTTTAAGAAATTTCCCATATTTCAAAAGAATGTGGGAACTCTGCTGCCTAATTGTTTGGAGAGTGTGACGTGTTACATGGTGTCCACTAGGGAGCGATAAACACATTCATTTAGGGTTAGTGTTTCTTGTAACCTATGTGCACCTGCTAGATATTAAATATTACTTTAATTTTATCATTTTAATCTGAACTTAAAAGTGTAAAAGTCTTAAAAATTTTTTAACTTTGCACTTATTAATGGATTGCTTTATTATTTTTAAGGTATTAAAAAGATTCATAATGTGTGTTTTCAAGAAAGTCAGCCTTTGCAAGTTATTTTTCAAAAGAATATGTGTGCTAATACACTAGTGATTCAACCAAGGTAATGAGTTCTCTGTTGATTTTTTCCTGGATATAGTATGGTCACAGAGTAAAGAATTAATGCCCTAGAACTTTTAAATCAATTGCACTTTTTAAAGCTAACATTAGACTTGGAGAAATCACCTTACAGGATCAAGAGGAAACCTGTAGAAAGGTAATAGGAGATAATAACTGCCTAATGGTAGAAATAATAATTTATTAGCCAAGAAAGTTCTAGAAATAGCCCATCAGTGGCTTTCTACATCAAGTGGTATTAAGAGAAAACTATATTATTTGACAACACTTTACATTCATATGATGCTTTCTATAAGACAGTGTGTGTCTTAGAACACATAGCACGAGGAAATCGTAACAGTTTTTATGTGATTGATTTTATCCCTGTTTGTTTGCTTTTTCCTAGAAAAATGAGTGAGATACATTTGTCAGTGAGGGGGAACTCAATTTTTCAATTAAACTGTAGCATTAAACATTAATTATTTTGTAAGCTAAAAGATATTTTGCCCTTACTGTTTTTTAAATTACAAAAGAAATACATACTCCTTGCAATGCATCTAAAATTTATAGAAAAGTGCAAAGATGAAAAATGAAAGTCTTTCTCCTCACCCCATATATCACACTTAGCAGGCGTAACATCTGTTAACAATTTGGTGTATATCTTTTTACATCTTCTATTTATAGTCAGTTTGTCTATAACTTTCCCTCTTCCTATGTCTATGGATACCTTTCTCTCTTTCAAAATTGTATCACATACTTTGTTCTTTAGTTGCTAAGCTGTGTCCAGTTCTTTTGCAACCTCATGGGCTGTAGCCCGCCACGCTTCTCTGTCCATGGGACTTTCCAGGCAAGAATACTGCAATGGGGTGCCATTTCCTTCTCCAGTGGATCTTGCTGACCCAGGGATTGAACCCACATTTCTTGCATTAATAGGCAGATTCTTTACCACTGAGCCACCTGGGAAGCCCACAACACATATTGAGTCGTGGAAATGAAACTACTGGGTCAAAGGCTTACACAAATTTCAAATTTGCACACATATGGACTAGCAAATTGCTGTCTGAAAAGTTTGTGCCAGTTTACATTCCTACCAAAAGTGTAGGGGAATCCTTCCAAGTAAAGGATTATGATTAATCTTCAAAAATTTTGCCAACCTGTTTGGTAGAAAATGGCATTTTAGTTGTTCTTTACTATGTCTGTTTTATTACTAGGGAGCTTGAGCATCTTTTTACATTTACTAGAAGTTTGTATTTTTCCTTTTTGAATTGAACATTCATGTTGTCATTTTTTGTATAAGCTTGTTTGATATCTTGTACAACACCTCTCCCTTAACACTGGAAAAGTTCCCGGATTAATTTGGTAGGTGTTCCTGACATTTTGGCATTGAGAAACACTGCTAATCTAAAGTCTAGCATCAGGTTAACACCAACATTACAGAAATTCTACGAATCTCATTTTTATCTAATCTCACTTTGATTTAAAAAATAAGCCAGAACTTTTAATTCAATAATAAAAAGATAAATAACCTAACTAAAAAAATGGGCAAAGGATTTGAACAGACATTTTTCTGAAGAATATACACAAATGGCCAACAAGCACATGAAAAGATGATCAACATCATTAGTCCTTCAGTTCAGTCGCTCAGTCATGTCCGACTTTCTGCGACCTCATGAATCACAGCACGCCAGGCCTCCCTGTCCATCACCAACTCCCGGAGTTCACTCAGACTCATGTCCATCGAGTCCGTGATGCCATCCAGCCATCTCATCTGTCGTCCCCTTCTCCTGCCCCCAGTCCCTCCCAGCATCAGAGTCTTTTCCAATGAGTCAACTCTTCGCATGAGGTGACCAAAGTACTGGAGTTTCAGCTTCAGCATCATTCCCTCCAAAGAAATCCCAGGGCTGATCTCCCTCAGAATGGACTGGTTGGATCTCCTTGCAGTCCAAGGGATTAGTCCTTAGGGAAATGCAAACCATACAGCTTTAAATCTGTGAATTGTGTAGAGTATGAATTGTATCTCAATGGTATTTTTAAAAAGGGAACCCAGGATGAAAGGGCATTTGGGATGTCAGGACAACCTGGACCAGGGATTGAACCCAGGCCCTGGCAGTGAATGCATGTGTCCTAACCACTGAACACCCTGGTATTTCCAATGGTGTAATTTTAAGATATATGAAAAATATAGCAGGTCATGTAGAAGAATAAAGATGAGTCTTTTGGGTAGATTTTTCTAAATTCAGGACAATTCAACTATATCCAGATTAAAAATTAGAGTTCCATTTCATAACTAATTTCTGTTCTTCAAATAGTGTAATATTGTTCATTGCATTTTATAGGTTGCTTGCTGAGGCAATTGTTGTTTTTACATCGAGTCAAGAGGAAGTTACTCTTGCTGTTACACCACTGAAGGTTTGCATTAAGAGTTCTAATGAGGAATCAATGGGTAAGGATTATATCTGCCACTGTGCTTTGATGGAATATTACTTCCTGGCTTTCTTGATTACTCTGGTTATACAGTAAATATTACTGGCATAATATTTATTCTTGACTAAAAGGCAGTAAAAGTAAAATATAGAAAGATCATCAAAATTTTCAAGAGACCAAAGAAATTTGTCAACCAGTAATTAAAATACTTGGCTTTGAAATTCAAATTGTTTTAAAATTAGAATGGTTACTGAGAAAAATATTTTTTCAGTTAAAATTTTAAGGTCTATTTCTTATCCTTTGTATTTAGCATAAAGGAAGGGAAGAGACCAGCCATCCAATTGAGATGATCTTTGACCACATAAAAAGGAAAATTAACTTGAAGTTAAAAATGTAAGATATTCCAGATGGCAAATATATAGGGCAGAAAATGTGAATATTTCTTTAGTTCACCCTTCCAAGAGTTATCCAGATGGAACGGAGACACTATGGCATGATTAAATCTGGAGTTTTGCTATTAAGGAAATTTACTAGGGTATTTTTGGCCTAAGCTGTTTGAGATTCTTTGACCTTGGATAATATTTTGGGGGTGATAGCAGTAAAGAAAGAATATAAAGGTAGAAACATTATTTGAAAGTGAAAAACCAGTATAACTAGTGCTTAAGGTGGGTCAGGTGACTTTGTAGTGTTTAGTTTTTCCCAGATGCTGTTCTAAATGGTTTACATTTGTGAATCCATTTGCTCTTTGTAACAACTCTATGATGTAACTACTATTAGTATCCTCATTTTCCATATGAACAATAAGAAGCACAGAGAAACTAAGTGACTTGCTGCTGTCACACAGTTAATAAGTGGTGGATTATGATCTGAATAGAGGCTGTCAGGTTCCAGGGCTTAGGCTCATTACCACCGTGGTCTTATTGCTTCTCTCAAGTCTCATCTAGTATTCTTTTTTGGCACTTAGAAGTACATGATCTGGAAAATATATGCGTGGCTAGTGAGAGGGTCTGTTTTATATTCATAATGCCATCTCTGAATAAAGATGGCCATTTAGTAACCAGGAGACGCTATCCCTTGTGAGCAGCTTTCTAATAAGTAGTTATAGTTATGCTTGGCTGGGGACCCAGTTGTTTAACTTTATTATTGAACCTACTCTATTGCCGGCACACTGGGAGTGACATGAGCCTTCTTTTTTTAATTTAGTTTTTAAAATATTCTTTTTTTGCATTCTTTTCCATCATGGTTTATTATAGGATATTGAATATAGTTACCTGTGCTATACGGTAGGACATGCTTACCCATTTTACATCTAATAGTTTACATCTGCTAATCCCAGACTCCCAATCTAGCCCTCCCTTGCCCTCCCCCTCCCCCATGGCAACCACAAGTCATAACATGAGCCTTCTTGATTGAGATGAAGGTATTAGTAAGGTGTTGTTTGGTCCTTTTAAAATATAAATACTATTTCTCCTTTGTTCTTACACTTAAAAAATTCATGTTCATTGAAGAAAATTAAAAACACACAAAAAGCACTAATAAAGTAATAAAGTCACCTGGAATCCCCCTATCTGGAGAAAAGCACTTAATATATAAAAGCACTTTTCTGTATCTTAGATCTGAGAATAGGAGATTGGTTTAATTGGTGAAATACAATGAAGCTATTAAAAGTAGTCTTGGGAGTTCCCTGGTGGCCTAGCAGGATACTAGGCCTTTACTGCCATGGGCCTGGGTTTAGTCCCTGGTTGGGGGACTAAAGGCAGTGGCACCCCACTCCAGTACTCTTGCCTGGAGAATCCCATGGATGGAGGAGCCTGGTAGGCTACAGTCCATGGGGTCGCTAAGAGTCGGACACAACTGAGCGACTTCACTTTCACTTTTCACTTTCATGCATTGGAGAAGGAAATGGCAACCCCCTCCAGTGTTCTTTCCTGGAGAATCCCAAGGACAGGGGAGCCTGGTGGGCTGCCGTCTATGGGGTCGCACAGCGTCGGACACAACTGAGCAACTTTCAGTTATTGATGTGGAAATATAGCCAGGATATATTATTGAATATATTGTAAAATGGTATGCATAGTATGATTGTATTTTCATTTTTAAAATGTACATGAAATTTTAATGAAAAATTAGAGAACAAAATTCACCTGTTACTGTCTGTCTTTTGGATTATAGCCATCCTCATAGACATGAAGTGTTGTCTCATTGTGCTTTTGATTTTCATTTCTCTAGTAACTAATGATGTTGAGTATCATTTTTGGGTGCTTATTGTTTACTTGTATATTTTCTTTGGAGAAACGTCTGTTCACATCCCTTGTTTATTTTTCACTTGAGTTATTTGTCTTTATTGTTCTGAATACTAGCCCCTTATCATGTGTGCCATGCTGTGCTAAGTCACTTCAGTCAACTCTCTGCGACCCTGTGGACCATAGCCTGCCAGGCTCCTCTGTCCGTGGGATTCTCCCAGCAAGAATACTGGAGTGGATTGCTATGCCCTGCTCCAGGGGATCTTCCCAAGCTTGTGTCTCTTATGTCTCCTGCATTGGTAGGCGGGTTCTTTACCACTAGCACCACCTGGGAAGCCCCCCTTATCATATATATATGATTTCAAATATTTTCTCCCATTCTGTGAAGCTGATTTTTACTTTCCATTTTTTTCTTTTTGGCCACCCCTCCCAGCTTGTGGGATAGAAGAAGTGGAGATGGCAGTCTCTTAATGCCTGGGCCCAGACCAGAAACTAGCACTAGATCACTCCCCCACATACTATTAGTGAGAGTAGACAGAAAGCCCACTCACCCCAAGGGGAAGGGACACAGATATAGACCCTACCACTCAATGAAGAAATGTCAAAGAACTTGTGGCTATTTTTAACCTACAATTTATGGGTATGTTTACTTTTCTTTTTTATTTTATTTTTTGTTTGTTTGTTTGTTTGTTTTAGAGCTTCCATTTTACTTTATTTTACTTTACAGTACTCTATTGGTTTTGGCATACATTGACATGAACCTGCCACGGGTGTACACGAACTCCCAAACATGAACCCCCCTCCCACCTCCCACCCCACATCATCCCTCCGGATCATCCCCACACACCAGCTTGCCCAAGCATCCTGCATCCTGCATTGAACATAAAAGATATTTATTCATTTGGCTGCACTGGGTCTTAATTGCAGGATCTTCCATTTTTGTTGCGCTGTGTGGGATCTGTAGTTGCAGCAGGGGAACTCTCAGTTACAAAATGTGGGATCCAGTTCCCTGACCAGGTACTAAACACCAGCTGCCTGCATTAGGAGTGAAGAGTCTTAACTGGACCACCAGGGAAGTCCCTGAGTATATTTTCTTATTAAAATTTCACGAATACCTACAGAATTGATGTTATTCTTTATTTTCCTATAATATTGAACAGACCTGACCGATTCTGTATACAGTGAGATGTTTGTTGGTCCAGATGAGTTTGACTTCTTTCAAGTTGGAATTGACACTGAAATAACATTTTGCTTCAAAGAACTGAAGGTAAAACGAAAAGTAGTGTCCAATTAGAATTATCAGTGGCAGTTTTTAATAAAGATTTCACATTTTTTCCCCTTCCTTCTTTTCAGGGAGTGCTGACATTTTCAGAAGCTATACATGCTCCTATAGCCATTCATTTTGACTTTCCTGGGAAGTAGGTCTTTGGGAAATTTCTGAGTTTATTTCTTTTTCTTTTGTCGTATATTAATAAAACCCTTTGGGTCACGTTGAAATTAATTCACACCTAAGGAATTCCTTAACTTTACTAGCAAAACTTATCAAACTAAAATTTTGAAAGGTGTTATAAACTAGTGTTCTTTTGATTGGTGACTTGATTTAGAAAGATACATTATTTTGCAGAGTGAAAACATTTATAAACTTGATAGACTGAATAAATTGCCTAATTGAAAATTATATATGCCTTAAACAAGTTAAATCTCTATGAAACTATGGTATGTTATATTTCAGAACTAAAATTTCAAAGAGATTGGGTTAGGATGTGATGACTTTTAAGGGCTGTTTTAGCTCTAAGGACTATCTCAATTTGTGAAAAAACAAATAAGACTTCTACTGTTTCTTTTTACTCCAAAATTAAGTATCATTTTCTAATGTTTTCCCAGTGTCCATCAGAAAATGAATGTGGTTTTTGCTCTGGTTTTGCCTTTTTTAGACCTATGGCTTTAAGTATTGATGATATGCTATTGGAAGCCAACTTTATTTTGGCTACATTAGCTGATGAGCCAAGTAGAGCATCTTCTCTACAAACACTGTGTCTTTCACAAAAACAAAAAAGGTAAGGCTGTGTTTTTAATGTCTTTATTGGTTTGGATAAAGCTATTGCAGTCTTATTATGCAGTAATTAAGTAGCATTCATTTAGGAAACAACTGAGAAGGAAAACATTAGAAGATCTGAAATTTTAACTGAATCAGGAAGAGCTCCAGGAAGACCTAACTGTAACATAGAATTATCACCCATCTTTCACAGATACTTGCTTTTTTCTCTTATGATCACAATTTAACAGAACTGTCTGGTTTATCTTTGTCATTACCTAAAACTCATTTCTGATTTCAGTGGTTGTTTTTTAGGAGTGATACAGTGTTAAGTTTCACAGGAAGGTTTGTATTCATTACCCAGAGCTCTCTTTCTTAGACATATGGACAGGCAGCCATTGTATTTCTTTCTTTCTTTCTTTCCCTTTTGTCTCTCTCTCTTTTCTTTCTTTTTTAAATTTTGGCTGCACTGCATGGCTTGCAGGATCTCAGTTCCCTGTCCAGGGATTGAACCAAGGCCACGGCAGTGAAAGTGTAATGTCCTAACCACTGGACTGCCAGGGAACTCCCCCTTTTGCCTCTTAACTTTTTTTTTTTTTTGGTGGAGGCTACTTCATAGTAAAAATAACAAATTTCTATGGGAAATTAGGAAAATGCAGTAAAGTGCAAAGAATAAAGTGAAAAACACCCACAATTTTTCCACCTAACGACAGCCATTGGTAATGTTTGGCACACTGTGTTTTCTTTCAGACTTTTGATTTTGCATATATTTGCATTTTAAAACAAGATTGACTCATATAGCGTATGTAGTTTTATATCCTGTTTTTTTCCCACTAAATATTATGTTGTGAACATTTTCTGATATTGCTGATAATGACTTGGAAACATGCTTTATAATGATTCTATACAATTTTATCATACAGATGTACTGTAATTTATTTGACTTTTTTTTTTTTCCCCTACCTGTGCCCTTCTACTGTGTTATAAGATTGTCTCCTGCACACTTGGGTTGCTTTACTGGAAAATTTGAATCTGCAAGGGAATGTCTAAATAATCGTATATGTGAATCTTAACCTTCAAACAATTAGTTTGATGTTTTTTCAATATATTCACTAAATTGATATTATCATTGTCATTTCATGTTGCTCCTTTAGTTATATACAAATATATATTTCAAAGTAAACAGTTCATTCATCTAATCTCTATTAATACCTCAGGTCAGAGCCAATACATTCAAATTCAAAGGCTGGTAAAAATGTAACCAGCAAGGTCCCAGAGTATATCTCAAGAAAAGTAGAACCCAAAAGGCTATATTCTAATGAGACTCCCACGAACATTTCTACATTGGAAAATTGTGGCAGCCCTTTGATGAAAAGAGCAAACAAAGACACTACTGAAGTACCCGAAAGCGATGGAGATGTTAGTGAAGTACCAGGAAGCAGTGTCGGCGACACGGAAGACGTGCCAGGGTCTCCATGTCTCAGGAAGGTAAAGCAGCAACAAGACTGGGACATAACTAAGCCAAGGTCACGAATTCTTGTTGTCCATCTCCCTTTTCAATACCCTGCCTCAGCCCACCCCCAATATCCTGGAAATTAATTTCTTTGTTTTTTGATGGGGAGAGCTGAAGCCAGAGATGGAGAAAAGGCTGATTTATACAATGTCAATACAAAACAAATTGTTCATTGAGTAATTCTAACAAAGTATGTTTAGAGATTTGAGTCACTTGTTTTAAAGAACAAATTATGATTGTTTATAGCATATTTATCTTTGCATACAAATATTGATAATATGCTAAAGTCATATACTTTGTTTTCTAAAATAAGTGTCCTAATTTTCTTTTTCAAGTTTGGTCAAGAAATCTCTTATTCATGGCAGCACAGATATAAATTTCATCACAAGAAACATCACAAATTTCTTTGTAGTAGAATCCCAGTTAATCCCAGTTATTAATTATTGTAATACCAATATTTTGCTATTATAGATAGATGATAAACTCTACAAAATGCTATAATGTTAAACCTTATGTCATCTATTGCACTGAAGATAAACATAATTTATTAGAAGTATCTTAAATAATAATAGTCCCCATTTTACATGTTTACATTAATGTTTTATTCAAGTTTGTTTTGCTGTTGTTATCATTGGTTTGGAAATATGAGTTTCTTAGAGATAGAAATTTGAAAAGAGAAATAATATTGCTAGAAGTTACAGCTTACTTCTCACTAGTCCTTTTCAGAATTGATAGTAATTAGCAAAATGGATCAATTTAAGTTGCAGTTCCAAAGTGTCATTAGGATAGCAGTCAGTTTTTTACTAAGAGAAAGAGGAGGGAGCAGACACTTGCATGTTACATACCCCTATGAATTTTACATTTTTGACTTTCATTTTTAAGTCACAATATCCACTGCTACTGGGCTTTCCTGGTGGCTCAGTGATAAAGAATCTGCCTGCCAGTGCAGGAGATGCAGGTTTGATTCTTGGGTCAGGAAGATCCCCTGGAGAAGGAAATGGCAACCTACTCCAGTATTCTTGCCTCAGAAATCCCGTGGACAGAGGAACCTGGTCAGCTACAATCCACGGGGTTGCAAAGAGTCAAATACGACTGAGCAACTAAACAATAACAATGCTGTGATAAAGACTTCTAGGGTCGTAAAATTGGACAGTAAACTCCACTTATTATTCAGTTTGATGCCATAAGTGTTTATTGAATACCTGTTATATGCCCAGTACTTATGGCAATTTTCTCTTCTTGTGAATTACTAACTTGGCCATAAAAGAAAACTGAAATCTGTCTTTTCGTTATGCAAACACATTTTCCCCATCCTGTTTTTTGGTCACACGTATTGTGCTTACTTTTATTTTTTTTACAGACAACAACAGGAACACATTTCCCTGCTGCTTCATCTCCCTGAAATTTGCTAAGATTGCCAATTTCCTCAGTAGGGAAAGTGACATTTAGAGCTGTAAGCTCCCCGAGTTTCATTACAGCACTCTTTTCTTTTCTATCATGTCACTTAAATCCTAAATTCTAAAAACAAAACTCTACTTTGGAAGGGAAGTTTTTGCCTTAACTCCTGCAAAAATGAGATTACATTATGGGTAAATGATTTAGACCCTTATCATCTATCTAAACTACGGTGAACCTTCTGATTGGCCTCCATTACTCCATTCTTCTCCACTCCCGTTTTCCTCCACACTGTACTAAAAGATTCTGTTTGGACCTTACAATGAGGTATAGGGTTCCTGGGTTGGAGTCTCTGTCTTGCCACTTGTGTGACTTGGATAAATTACATATCTTTGCTTCAGTTTTCTTTCTGTTAGTAAAATGAGGATAATAATGATGAATTGTTGTGAAATTGAGTTGTTGTGAAAATTAATGGAGCTAATAGATGGAGCTGACAGATGGTCAGTGCTCAGCATCACTCTCCTGCTTTTGAATCTCTTGGATTGTCCACTTTTCCCATAGAATTTCACTCCTTGAAACGGCATTAGGGGACTTTCCCTAGAGTATTTAATATAATCTTCTCATTTCCTCCTCTGAGGTCCAGTTCTAGTCCTTTAGATTATGTTTTAATGTCTGGTAGATTTAGTATCCCTTTTAGATTTTGTCAGTTTTTTTCCTGGTTATTCCTGAGTATATATTTTTTATTTGAACTTTAATATCAATGTATCCAACTCCATTAAAAAAATCTATTGTTTTTTTTTTATTAGGATTTCCTTAAATTTCTGTTAACTTGAGGATGTTAAGTGACATCTTTATGATGTCGAGTCATTCTGTCTATAATCACAGGCAATGTATTTCCATTTATTCAGGTCTACTTTTGTGTCTTTCAGGAGTGTTTTAAAATGTTTCTCATACATTTACACATTTATTATTAAGCTTATTCCTAAATAATTAACCTTTTATATTGCTATTGTGAATGGATGTTATGTTTTCTGTTTTCTCACTGCTTTTTATGTATGTGAAGGCTATTGTTTTTGTGTTAATTTTATATCACACTACCCTGCTGACTTATGTTATTATTTCCATTAGTTTTATCACTGATTCTCTCAGGGTTTTTAGACATACTTACTATATGTCACTTTTTTATATACCGATAGTTTCATTTCTTCTTTAATGCCTCCAACTGACTCTTTTGTTCAGTTGCATTAGCACGTAACCTCTAGTACAGCATTTAGAGTGGAGAGAATGGGCCTGCTTACTAGTTCCTGATCTTAATGGAAACATTCTGCATATACTTTTGTGTTCTACTTTTGCTCATATTATTGCACCTACATTTCAGGGGAGTAATATTCCTCTTTTCACTGTTCAAACTCCTACCCACCTTCAAAGCCCAACTCAAATGATGCATTTCCTTCTGAAGTCTTCTCATTCTACTCATTATTAATGTCACATAATAACTTGATAGATACGCTTGTTACTCCACTAGGTAGACTGTGAGTTCATCAAGGGCAGACCTGAGTCTTATTCATCTCTTTATTCCTAGTGCATAAGCCAGTAGTTGGCAGACCTTCAGACCTGGTTTGGGATAGCCCAAGAAAATTTTTAAAATCTCTCCAATAGTATCACAAAATTCCAAAATGAAACCAATTTTTAAATTCACCTTATTAAAAAAAATAAATATATGGTAGTATTCTACTTTGGGGAAGGGGGTTTTCAAAATTAGACTATTGTAGAGGAGTATTTGGCTTCCCTGATAGCTCAGCTGGTAAAGAATCTGCCTGCAATGCAGGAGACCCTGGTTTGATCCTTGGGTGGGAAGATCCTCTGGAGGAGGGCATGGCAACCAATTCCAGTATTCTTGCCTGGAGAAGTCCATGGACAGCAGAGCCTGGCAGGCTACAGTCCATGGGGTTGCAAAGAGTCAAACATGACTGAGTGCGTAAGCACAGCACAGAGAAATATTATTATCTTCTAAGTAACGACCAGTATTTTTTCCATTGTGGATTTTCAATAAGTTTAATCAAGAAGTTATACTCAGCTCTCAGAGACACCAAAATGAGGAAAAATATCTAGTACTGTTATCTTTTTTTACTGAAGTATGATTGACCTACAACACTATGTAAGTTCTATGTGCATAACATAATGATTCAGTATTTCCACACATTACAAAATGATCACAATAATAGAAATTTAGAGTGGTTTTCAAAGACCAAAGTCCCATAAAAGTTATGCTAATATTGTTGACTATTTCTTCATGCTGTACATTTCATCCACGTGACTCATTTATGTTGTAACTGGAATTTGTACCTCTTAATCTCCCTCACCTAGTTCACTCATCCCCCCACACCTCTCCGCTCTGGCAGCCACCTGTTTGTTCTCTGTATCTACGAGCCTGTTTCTGTTTCATTATGTTTGTTCATTTGTTTTGCTTTTTAGATTCCATATATAAGTGAAATCTTACAGTGTTTGTCTTTTTATGACTTATTTCCCTTAGTATAATACCTTGTAGGTTCATTGATTTTGTTATAAATGGCAAGACTTTTATTTTTTTGTGGCTGACTAATATTCCTTTGTATATATGCACCGCATCTTCTTTATCCCTTCATCTATTGATGGACACAGGTCACTTCTATATCTTGGCTATTATAAATAATGCTGCAAAGAATACAGGGGTGCAGATACTTTTTGCATTAGTGTTTTTATTTTTATTTTTTTTCAGAAAAATAGCAGGAGTGGAATTGCTGGATTGTATGGCATTTCTATTTTTAAGAAAACATGTATACTGTTAAAAAATTTTTTTATAACAATGTACCTTCTTACTCAATTCATACAGAACTTGGACTCATTCCAAGTTACATAGCTAGTCACAGACTTTCTGCATTAGAAGACTATTAGATACTAGGGAAGGGCTTGATCATCCAGCCATGAACGATATAGAGGCTGAAAAGTAAGTGGGGACAAGAGGGGGTAGCAAATGACATTTGACCTTAAGTCAATGGCAGATTCAGGGCAACTCTCAAAGACCATAGTAAACTAAGATTTTTAGCTTACCAGTGTAATAGTTTCTTATTGCTGCTATAGCAAATTACCACAAGCTTAGTGGCTTAAAACGACACAAATCATCTTTCAGTTCAGAAGTCCAAAATGGGTCTCATTGAGCTAAAATCAAAGCATTGGCAAGGCTGTGTTCCTTTGTGGAGACTAGGGAAGAGTCTGCTTGCTTTTTTTTTTCCTTTCTTCTTGAGATCATCTGCATTTTTTTGATCATGGTTACCCTTCAGCTTTAAACCAGCAATGGCTGGTGAAGTCCATTTCACATTTCCTCACTCTGATGCTGATTTCCACATTTAAGGGTCATTGTGATTTCCCATTGGGCCTACCTGGATAGCAGCCTTATTTCACTTGCTCTTTTAATTCCCTTTTGCCTTGTGATATATTCACAGGGTTCTGGGATTAAGACGTGGACATTTTTGGGGGTGAGGGCAGACCATCATTCTGCCTACCACGGGCAATATCACAGCTAATTTGGGGTGTTTTGCTTGGAAAATCCCATGGACGGAGGAGCCTGGAAGGCTGCAGTCCATGAGGTTGCGACTGAGTGACTTCACTTTGACTTTCCACTTTCATGCATTGGAGAAGGAAATGGCAACCCACTCCAGTGTTCTTGCCTGGAGAATCCCAGGGACAGGGGAGCCTGGTGGGCTGCCGTCTATGGGGTCGCACGGAGTCAGACGCGGCTGAAGCGACTCAGCAGCAGCAGCATCTGGAGCCAGGGTTCAGCAACTGCTGTCTGAAGTGCCCCATGCAGAGGGCAGCTTCAGTTTCTGATTTGTAAGGATGAGCCAAGAATAGGGATCGTTTGTTTATTCATGCCTGATACCTACCATGCAACTCCCAGCAGTATTTGTTGAGGGCCTTGCGTCATAGACGTGGGGTATACAGTGGTGTGCAAAATAAACAAGAAAGGTTCCTACACTTGATTATAGACTGGAGATGGGGAGTGGGGGAGGTAGACATTGAATAACCATATGACTCAACCTATGATAATTTAAAAAACTAACCTGTGGTAATTTTAATAAAGGAAAAGTTCAAGGTGCTTTGAGAGGATTTAAAGTGTGAGCTGACCTAACCCAGGAGGTCAGAAAGTCTTTGAAACTGGTGTTTGGAGCTGAGCTGGAAAGGATAAGATAGCAGGGGGAAGCTGAGTGGATGTGGCATGTGCAAAGGCCCCTGTCGTGGAGGGACTGTGGTAGTTTTAAGGACCTGGAGGAAGACCAGTGTGGCCAGAGGGCAGACAGACAGGGGGAAACAATGGCACAGGGTGAATGAAGCTATAGCAGTGAGTGAACTCCAACTCATGTCGGAGGTAAATGGCCATGTCAGGTACTGTGGCATTGAAAGTATTTAAAGGGTTTTAACAGGGAAGGCTGCCCACAGTGCAGTGAAGCAAGACTGGAAACTCAGTTGTGGTGTCTGAAAGATGGTGATTCAGTAGAAAATGGAGAGAAGTGGCCAAAGTAAACAGCTAATTGAGGAAATAAAACAGCAGGACTTTGTGATGGATCGGTCATGGAGCTTAAGGGAAAGGGAGGTGTCAAGGATGGAGAAACAGGTTCAGTGCTAAGATCATGAATTCTATTTTGGATATAAGTTGCAGAAATCAAGTAGGTAGTAGGATGTAGGAAGCTCAAATTCTAACTGTGGGACTCCCTGGCATATACACAGTAATCTCTGCCAGCAGTGTGAATGTGAGTTCCTAGAGAGAGGGTGTGGCAGAGAAGACTGCCACCATTTAAAGCAGTGGCTCTTAACCACAGCCAGGGGACACAGAGCCATCAATGTCTGCAGACACTTCTGGATGTCGCAGTTCAGGAAAGCGGGCTGCCACTGGCATCTCGGGTAGAGGCCAGCGGTGCTGCTCCGTGTCCTCCCAGGAGCGGGACAGCCCGCACAGCAAAGAAACTTAAGTCCTCCAGTGTCAGCAGTGCTAAGGTTGAGAAACCGTGATTCAAAGTGTGGGTAGAAGAGGGTAAACATTCATGTTTGTTTCATTTAAAGAGAAATAAATTTAATAATAATAATAATAATAATAAAAAGGCAAGCCAACTGAAGAACCACTAGAACATAGCATGGGGAAGGTATGAGAAGAAAGTGTCAGAGTGAGTATCTAGTGGGGTGGAGACTGAAAATGGCCATTGGAGACTGAATCTGCCAATTTTTGACCATTACAAGGACAATTTCTGTATGAGGGTCAGGAGCTTTTTTAATAGGACCTAAGAGTAGGAGAATGATAAAATAGAAAAAGCACGTGTAGACAGTTCTACAGCAGAGATTAAGTTGGAGGGAGGACATGGATGAGGCCATGTTTTAATGAGACATCTGATTATTTTAAAATGCTGATATTCCTATCCAGTAGAGGAGAGGCATGGGAGGGGCTGGGAGTCCGAGACAGGGAGGGAAGGACTGACTCTGGTCAGGAGTAGCTTCTGTCACAGCAAGAAGGAAAGGGGAGAGGATGGATGACGTGGAGGAAGATAGCCAGCAGTCTCCGTTCATCTGTCTCCCACAGCCGTGGTGTTGGTTTCAGTGGCTCGGGCAGGGTAGTCTGAAGCAGATCACGGATCCCAAACTGTGTGCCTCTGGAGTCCAGGGAAGGGTTTTACCTTAGGATGTTTTGGGCCACTCATGAAGGTTCTGGGTATCTCAGGAACCATCAGCTAATGTGAGCCCACAGTGGCTAAGTTTCTGAAAAGGGGCATTTGATAAGCACTAACTTACCCACCTTCCACCCCCAGTTCTCTTGCATGTTCTTTGGAGCAGTTTCTTCTGACCAACAAGAACCCTTCAGCCTCCCTTTCCAGAGCCTGGCAACAGCAAGTGACAGTGAAGAGGACATGAATAATGGCAGTTTCTCCACATTCTCACTATGATGATGACTGAGCTCACCCTCTGCCCATTTACTGGTTCACTCGTACCACAAACACATTTTCACATTTAAATCTATGAAGATACTGTCTTGGGCTTCCTGGAGAATGGGCTACTGGTTATCTACACATCATCTTGTACAACCACCATATCTAGAAATAACTACTTGTCAATAAATGTAACTTGCTTTAAATCCATTATGCCATGTGGGAGGCAGAAAAGTTTTTTGTGTAGGGAAGAAGCTCATTAGAGTTTTCTTCAGTTCAGGGAATTCCCTAGTAGTCTAGTGGTTAGGACTGTTGAGTTTCCATTCAGGGGGCAAGGGTTTGATCTCTGATTCCATCACAGGTTCGATCTCTGGGACCTAAGGTACAACAAGCTGCATGCCATAGCCCAAAAAAAGAAAAAAACTTCAATGTATTATTTACAATAGTTTTTAGCATTTTCTTGCCAGTTTTATAATTTAAACTTTCTGTAGCAGCCATTTCAAGTGCATCAGTATGGCTTGTAAAGTTCAGGTATCTTTTGCATTTGATTGCAAGTATTTGAGTTTTGATGCTTTCTGACAGATTAAAACGTCCTGCAATCTTTTCTCATGTAAGATCATAACTTTTACACAACAGGGGAAGAGAGTGAGATGAATGGAGAAAGCAGCATCAGCATATACACACTATCAGGTGTAAAATGGATAGCTGATGAGACGTTGCTGTATCAGGGAGCCCAGTCTTGTGCTCTGTGATGGCCTGGAGGGATGGGATGTATGATTATGGCTGATTCACATTGTTGTATGGCAGAAACCAACCCAGCATTGCAAAAATTTAAATAAATAAAGGGCAAAAAATCCAACTTTTTCTCCATTGCATATATTAAGAATTTAAGTTAAATAATGTGATTTTAAAATGTTGCAGTGTGATGCAGAAAAGAATGGAAGGGATGCCAAAAAAGTATTTCTATATTAGCTGACATAGAACAGCAGCCTCCACAGCCAAGAAGGCCTGGGTCTGGAGTGGAATGAGGGGAAAGATTAATGTCTCTGTTCTTTGCCTCTTTAAGAACTAGCTTCTTACCAATCTGACACAATAACATTGTTATGTAACATCTTATGATGTATGCCTCTCCCTCCCCTAAACCTGTTTATAGTCAGTTATAACCTGACAAACTGGACTTCTGTAACACCTTATTGTTAAGTCTGTGAAACCATCAAATCACAAGGAAATATTAACTGGCAAGGAATTGTGCTTTAGATTTTGTGAGGATTAACTAAACAAAGGTGGCTGAGTGGATTAGCAAACTTTAGAACTGTGAACAGAGTTCTAACTGAAACCAGAATGAGTCTGGCTCATGTAGCTTGGTGATGAGTCAGAACTACCCACAATAATAAAAACTCAAGTTCATCCCAAAATGTTCCTCAAGTGAATGAAAATGGGCTTTCACCAAGCTTTTTGTGGAAATCAGCAATGCCCACATAATTCTACATTGTAGGCTAAAGATTTATGTATCTTTTGTTTACACTGATGATTAACAATGAATTACGCATATTCCTAACAAACGCAGATGACTACCCAGAGGATATTATATGCAAGAATAAGTGTAGGTCCCCTCGCTGAGGATGAAGTTTCTGATTCGCTCACTTAAACGGGCCAGGGCGATTTAGCCTGTGAAGGCACCATCACTAGTGATCACCTAGACTTAGCACTGGTCTGTAAAGATAGTTACACTGTCAAGTTGTAGTTTGGATTTCAGAATTTGGATACAGAATGCTAAATTTAAATGACACCAGATTTGTGTGTGACTTCACATATCATTTAAAAGATGTTAAAGTTTTCCCAGCTGGGAGAACAGCTGTATATTACATACAATGAAGCTAAACTGATGTAGTAAATCAGCTGGTGAAAAAGAGCCTTAGTGATCAACTAGTGAAAGAAACGACAGCCACAAAGTATGGAGTCACTGCTAAACTGAGAGGCTTGGAAATGAGGACCTGATAGAGACCAACAAACTCAATGTCAAGGCCAGTGTCTTGTTACTACTCAAACAGAGTACACAGATTAGTATAAATACTATATTTATTAAATATCTTTACAGTTTATTTAAATGTATTTACAGAACTATTCCTGCATAAGTTAAACTTCAGACATCCAATTCAGGTCATCATTGCCTCTTGGGTAATAAGACAAATAATGATAGTCTCAACAGAAAAAAGCAGCTTATTAGCATACACAAATTTAAACTTGCTTCATTGTTTAGCCATCTTTGCCACAAACTACCTGCTTACAGTTAAAATTTTGACATGGACAACTGCTGATTTTTAAGATGACCAATTTTACAAATAATTTTTTTTTAAACAAGTGGAATCCAAATGTTTTCTGTTCCAAATGTTTTATAAGCAGATTTTGTTTTTGTTTCTTTGCTACTGCAAAATTTGTTAAATGCACAAATATGATAGATTGGATGCTGTAGCTTCTACCAAAGATAGCTGGTATAAGGTGACAAGGAACCATGAACTTAATCAAAAGTACAAACATTTACAGTTCTAGCCAATCTTGTTTACAATCTCCAAAATGCTCAAAACTGACTCAGTGAATTCCCACAATTCCTGCCTTGTTACTTGATGTGGTACGTTGGTGGTACTGAAGGTGGTACTGAAGGCTACTGTTCTATCCAGAACAAATGCAACTGATGGGATAAGATACCTGCCCACCATGCAAAGCTTGAGGTCTATTTTCTAAATCTAGTCACAGCCCAACCCCCAGACATACACAACTGGAATGGATTCTTTTGTGATTTAGTACCCATCAACCATGTCAAGCCAGTACAGTAATTCAGGACAAAGAACTTATTCTCCCAACCTCATTTCTTGTTTCAGTTTTAAGAGCCTATGGACTCTACTGCATATCCATTCGGTAATTTTTTTTTTTTTCTTTTTTTGTGCGCAGGCAGCCTAAGTTCACAGGAAGAAATAAGGTTCTGATATGTTTAGAGTGCACATTTTAAACAGAACAAAATAAAAATTTCAAGCATGTGATAAAAATATTGACTTTTATAATACAGTATTGCTTTATAAATATAGATGGAAAAGCTATAAACTTTACTGGTCTTTGGTGCATCCAGAGAGGGATAAATAATTTGCCATTTGTAAATTAGAAATCCAAATTCTCTTTTGTTATAAAAGTCCACTACACGAGGCAAATGTGTGTGTTTATACTGCTTGACTTAAAGTACAATTAACACATCAAGTTTAGAATTAGACCCACCAAGTGGTATATGTTAGGCACACCCCACAAAGACTTGGGTCCTGTGGCCTGGAAAATTCCAGTATGGGTACCTACACAGCCTCTGACCATTGAGAGTAGGAGAGTTGTTAAACAGCACTCCAACAGACCCCGAAGTCATAAAATTAAGTGCATAACACAAAAAGGGCAGGGGGGATAAACAGAGAAAATATTTTGCGTCCCTAATCTACAGGCCAGGTCCAAAGTCAATTCCCCTGTGAAACTCAATTCTTGTCCCACTGTTTTCAACATCACTGAAACATGTCGTCAATTTCTAACAATCATTTCTCAAAAAATACTAAGTTGATTAAATGAGTTGTGTAAAATTCCATCAATCTACCTTTATGAAGACGGTGTTTGATAAGTTTAGATGAGTGCAGAGAAAAGCCAGTGACTTGACCACTGCTTTTACCAGAAATTAAATGTATGCAATGGAAAATTAATACATAATATACCTGGATCATAAGGCTCCATGCCTCTGACCAGAAATAATTAACAACCCAACAAAAGAACTGAAGTTGTCAGTCCAAGTGTAAATGTATTCCTTCCAACAAAACCTTTCTGGATGCAACTTTCTTTACTTTTTA
Organism: Oreotragus oreotragus; assembly: GCA_006410675.1. NCBI lineage: Eukaryota > Metazoa > Chordata > Mammalia > Artiodactyla > Bovidae > Oreotragus > Oreotragus oreotragus. Next base: position 198,293 of record SJYX01005527.1, on the reverse strand, counting down.
AATACAGAAAGACTGCAAATAGTTTGTGCAAAATAAATACCCTGCCACTTGCCACTCACCCGTCTGTGTATGATCACAGCATGATGGGTTCTCATTTAAACAGTCTCTCTCCACTCCCTTCCCCACCCCCCCGATCTCCTTTACCGAATTCTGTTTTGTCAAGTTAGGGTAGTTAAGGCATTCTGACAAGTAATTAAAGGTGATTCAAAATAGGTATCTAAACATTATGCCAATTTAGGAATAGTAGATAAATTACTGAACGGCTTACAAATGAATAACTCATTCTTATTATAAATGAAATGCCTGTTACAAGCATGATGCATTGAAATATAGTAATGACATGTACATGGTACATGTTAAACAATTTTAAATAAAACAAGCTTGACAGTTACTCAAATATACAGTACAAATTCACAAAACAAAATCTTTTTAAAACAAGTTGAGGTAACCTCAAACATAAGTTTTAATGCAATAAACCAGGGAGTAAGTATCTCCTTTAGAGAAAGAGACTTTCTATGTTCTCCTCAAGTAGATTCTCATCAGGTTTAATTGCATTCTTATCTATACACCAATGTTACCTGACTTATATATAAAACATGGCTTTAATTTAAGGATTTCTAAGTATATATATTTTTCTACCACCAAGTTAATGAAGGAAAAAAACTGACCCCAAAATATATATCTTTACAGCAGTCGACTTGTACACAAACCTTAAAAATAACTTTGAGCTTGCAGATAATGGAAAAACTGAATACGGGGTAATTTTATAGGAAAACTATACACTGCAAGATGGCTATTTGGAAACTGTAAACATTAAGCTTGATTTGGAAACCCCTAAGTTTCTGTGGAGGGCAAATGCAAATGTCAGGTCATCACTAGACACCTTCCTCGTGGACTCTTGTGCCCACGGTGCTCTTTCACATGGACTCCCTGAATTTGGTACATGAAGGCAAGGCTACTAACGACAGGTCTAAGACATGAGGGGTAGCATGACCTGATAGGCCAACAAAATTCAAAGTTAGAGCTGTCCATTCTCAACCCTTCAGGCCTATGGGCCTAGAGCTCTCACATGGGGGAATCATACCAGATAGCTGGGAGGAATTTCAGCTGCAACATTAAATACCTAGGCCTTGAGGAATTTTATAACCTTGAATAATATTCATTAAAAAATTCTGGTAAGGAGTCTCCCCAACCCCTCCTGCAGATAAGCCACCAGCCTGTGATATGCACTAAAATGCTGAAACTTTCATCACAGGAGCACAATTAAGCATCTTTTAAAAACCGTGAAACATTTGCATCCATAGAACTAAACTGAATTTCTTTCCAACCTGCAAAAAAAAAAAAAAAAGGACCTAGGATCAAGATTTTATAATCCAGAGCAATGTTTTAGAGCAAAATTATAAGCCCCTGAAAAATAGGAGTTTATAATGAAAACATAAAGCCACACTCGATCATAACACAGACTGTATAGTACACGTCTAACGCATCATTTGACGAGTATGTTTCTAGTAGATGTATCATAACATACAATTTGTGTCAGACTTTTAAAATCCCTTTTACACACTGTAATTTTGAATTCACTTAACCAATATTACTCATTTTCAATACTTCAACCGTTTTCAAAAAGTAAGTCATTTTGGCTTTGAAAACATCCATCCCATCCTGGAAAGGACAATGTGAAGGCCAATCTTCAGATCTTGGTTTTCTTCAAATGTTGCTGGCAGATATGAGCAGTAGAATGACAGTAGTGGTTCTCAACAAGGATCTCAAAAAGACAGGCAAAAGGTTTACATCACTGGCCATTGAGATCAGTGGCAAAGAGATGTGGTCCTGCCAGCAGGATCAGCACACACGGCAGGGGAGAATTTGGGATGATGAAGGGGAGGCAGGAGGCGACACCTAGGCGAGTCAGTCTGTATACTCAGCCACTATTGAGAGAAGGACGGTGATGTCATCTGGCTTTCCACCTACAATGAAAATGAAAATGTATTCATACATTTTAAAACTCAAGAAAAAAAATAAGCCTAAATAAGTAAGTACTAGGAGACAAATAGGTTATTCAATATACTCTAGTAGAAAAAAGGAGAAAAAATCGATAGTTATAACACACCAAGAAATTACATCTAATTTAACTGAAGCTTAAAAAAAAATCCTCTCTGCTCCTTTACAATAAGAGCTTTGTTAAAATGGCTACCACCACATCCTCTATGTATAGCAATCACAATAAAGACAAAATGTTACCAAGATTTATTCTGCCTGACAAGAAAGTTCTATGTTCCACTCCCCTGCAATCCTAATTTGGACAAACATACCCAATGTTTTGAAACTAGCTGATAGTCTTGTAGTCTAATCTGGCAAACAGCTATGGCATGTGCTTTTTTTCTATTTAGTATTTCCCGGACAGCTAAGAAATGCTTTGCGTGTCATAATATTATACCTGCAAGAAGCTGACCAACTCTACAAGTGCTGATATGCTTGCACCAAGATGTTATCCAAACTCAAAGCTGAGCTATTGGCCTGCTCCCAAAGTTACACATTGCTCAGTAGATAGGAAGACTCTAGGCAAGGATTTGCCTGGAGAATCCCAGGGACAGGGGAGCCTGGTGGGCTGCCGTCTATGGGGTCGCACGGAGTCAGACGCGGCTGAAGCGACTCAGCAGCAGCAGCATCTGGAGCCAGGGTTCAGCAACTGCTGTCTGAAGTGCCCCATGCAGAGGGCAGCTTCAGTTTCTGATTTGTAAGGATGAGCCAAGAATAGGGATCGTTTGTTTATTCATGCCTGATACCTACCATGCAACTCCCAGCAGTATTTGTTGAGGGCCTTGCGTCATAGACGTGGGGTATACAGTGGTGTGCAAAATAAACAAGAAAGGTTCCTACACTTGATTATAGACTGGAGATGGGGAGTGGGGGAGGTAGACATTGAATAACCATATGACTCAACCTATGATAATTTAAAAAACTAACCTGTGGTAATTTTAATAAAGGAAAAGTTCAAGGTGCTTTGAGAGGATTTAAAGTGTGAGCTGACCTAACCCAGGAGGTCAGAAAGTCTTTGAAACTGGTGTTTGGAGCTGAGCTGGAAAGGATAAGATAGCAGGGGGAAGCTGAGTGGATGTGGCATGTGCAAAGGCCCCTGTCGTGGAGGGACTGTGGTAGTTTTAAGGACCTGGAGGAAGACCAGTGTGGCCAGAGGGCAGACAGACAGGGGGAAACAATGGCACAGGGTGAATGAAGCTATAGCAGTGAGTGAACTCCAACTCATGTCGGAGGTAAATGGCCATGTCAGGTACTGTGGCATTGAAAGTATTTAAAGGGTTTTAACAGGGAAGGCTGCCCACAGTGCAGTGAAGCAAGACTGGAAACTCAGTTGTGGTGTCTGAAAGATGGTGATTCAGTAGAAAATGGAGAGAAGTGGCCAAAGTAAACAGCTAATTGAGGAAATAAAACAGCAGGACTTTGTGATGGATCGGTCATGGAGCTTAAGGGAAAGGGAGGTGTCAAGGATGGAGAAACAGGTTCAGTGCTAAGATCATGAATTCTATTTTGGATATAAGTTGCAGAAATCAAGTAGGTAGTAGGATGTAGGAAGCTCAAATTCTAACTGTGGGACTCCCTGGCATATACACAGTAATCTCTGCCAGCAGTGTGAATGTGAGTTCCTAGAGAGAGGGTGTGGCAGAGAAGACTGCCACCATTTAAAGCAGTGGCTCTTAACCACAGCCAGGGGACACAGAGCCATCAATGTCTGCAGACACTTCTGGATGTCGCAGTTCAGGAAAGCGGGCTGCCACTGGCATCTCGGGTAGAGGCCAGCGGTGCTGCTCCGTGTCCTCCCAGGAGCGGGACAGCCCGCACAGCAAAGAAACTTAAGTCCTCCAGTGTCAGCAGTGCTAAGGTTGAGAAACCGTGATTCAAAGTGTGGGTAGAAGAGGGTAAACATTCATGTTTGTTTCATTTAAAGAGAAATAAATTTAATAATAATAATAATAATAATAAAAAGGCAAGCCAACTGAAGAACCACTAGAACATAGCATGGGGAAGGTATGAGAAGAAAGTGTCAGAGTGAGTATCTAGTGGGGTGGAGACTGAAAATGGCCATTGGAGACTGAATCTGCCAATTTTTGACCATTACAAGGACAATTTCTGTATGAGGGTCAGGAGCTTTTTTAATAGGACCTAAGAGTAGGAGAATGATAAAATAGAAAAAGCACGTGTAGACAGTTCTACAGCAGAGATTAAGTTGGAGGGAGGACATGGATGAGGCCATGTTTTAATGAGACATCTGATTATTTTAAAATGCTGATATTCCTATCCAGTAGAGGAGAGGCATGGGAGGGGCTGGGAGTCCGAGACAGGGAGGGAAGGACTGACTCTGGTCAGGAGTAGCTTCTGTCACAGCAAGAAGGAAAGGGGAGAGGATGGATGACGTGGAGGAAGATAGCCAGCAGTCTCCGTTCATCTGTCTCCCACAGCCGTGGTGTTGGTTTCAGTGGCTCGGGCAGGGTAGTCTGAAGCAGATCACGGATCCCAAACTGTGTGCCTCTGGAGTCCAGGGAAGGGTTTTACCTTAGGATGTTTTGGGCCACTCATGAAGGTTCTGGGTATCTCAGGAACCATCAGCTAATGTGAGCCCACAGTGGCTAAGTTTCTGAAAAGGGGCATTTGATAAGCACTAACTTACCCACCTTCCACCCCCAGTTCTCTTGCATGTTCTTTGGAGCAGTTTCTTCTGACCAACAAGAACCCTTCAGCCTCCCTTTCCAGAGCCTGGCAACAGCAAGTGACAGTGAAGAGGACATGAATAATGGCAGTTTCTCCACATTCTCACTATGATGATGACTGAGCTCACCCTCTGCCCATTTACTGGTTCACTCGTACCACAAACACATTTTCACATTTAAATCTATGAAGATACTGTCTTGGGCTTCCTGGAGAATGGGCTACTGGTTATCTACACATCATCTTGTACAACCACCATATCTAGAAATAACTACTTGTCAATAAATGTAACTTGCTTTAAATCCATTATGCCATGTGGGAGGCAGAAAAGTTTTTTGTGTAGGGAAGAAGCTCATTAGAGTTTTCTTCAGTTCAGGGAATTCCCTAGTAGTCTAGTGGTTAGGACTGTTGAGTTTCCATTCAGGGGGCAAGGGTTTGATCTCTGATTCCATCACAGGTTCGATCTCTGGGACCTAAGGTACAACAAGCTGCATGCCATAGCCCAAAAAAAGAAAAAAACTTCAATGTATTATTTACAATAGTTTTTAGCATTTTCTTGCCAGTTTTATAATTTAAACTTTCTGTAGCAGCCATTTCAAGTGCATCAGTATGGCTTGTAAAGTTCAGGTATCTTTTGCATTTGATTGCAAGTATTTGAGTTTTGATGCTTTCTGACAGATTAAAACGTCCTGCAATCTTTTCTCATGTAAGATCATAACTTTTACACAACAGGGGAAGAGAGTGAGATGAATGGAGAAAGCAGCATCAGCATATACACACTATCAGGTGTAAAATGGATAGCTGATGAGACGTTGCTGTATCAGGGAGCCCAGTCTTGTGCTCTGTGATGGCCTGGAGGGATGGGATGTATGATTATGGCTGATTCACATTGTTGTATGGCAGAAACCAACCCAGCATTGCAAAAATTTAAATAAATAAAGGGCAAAAAATCCAACTTTTTCTCCATTGCATATATTAAGAATTTAAGTTAAATAATGTGATTTTAAAATGTTGCAGTGTGATGCAGAAAAGAATGGAAGGGATGCCAAAAAAGTATTTCTATATTAGCTGACATAGAACAGCAGCCTCCACAGCCAAGAAGGCCTGGGTCTGGAGTGGAATGAGGGGAAAGATTAATGTCTCTGTTCTTTGCCTCTTTAAGAACTAGCTTCTTACCAATCTGACACAATAACATTGTTATGTAACATCTTATGATGTATGCCTCTCCCTCCCCTAAACCTGTTTATAGTCAGTTATAACCTGACAAACTGGACTTCTGTAACACCTTATTGTTAAGTCTGTGAAACCATCAAATCACAAGGAAATATTAACTGGCAAGGAATTGTGCTTTAGATTTTGTGAGGATTAACTAAACAAAGGTGGCTGAGTGGATTAGCAAACTTTAGAACTGTGAACAGAGTTCTAACTGAAACCAGAATGAGTCTGGCTCATGTAGCTTGGTGATGAGTCAGAACTACCCACAATAATAAAAACTCAAGTTCATCCCAAAATGTTCCTCAAGTGAATGAAAATGGGCTTTCACCAAGCTTTTTGTGGAAATCAGCAATGCCCACATAATTCTACATTGTAGGCTAAAGATTTATGTATCTTTTGTTTACACTGATGATTAACAATGAATTACGCATATTCCTAACAAACGCAGATGACTACCCAGAGGATATTATATGCAAGAATAAGTGTAGGTCCCCTCGCTGAGGATGAAGTTTCTGATTCGCTCACTTAAACGGGCCAGGGCGATTTAGCCTGTGAAGGCACCATCACTAGTGATCACCTAGACTTAGCACTGGTCTGTAAAGATAGTTACACTGTCAAGTTGTAGTTTGGATTTCAGAATTTGGATACAGAATGCTAAATTTAAATGACACCAGATTTGTGTGTGACTTCACATATCATTTAAAAGATGTTAAAGTTTTCCCAGCTGGGAGAACAGCTGTATATTACATACAATGAAGCTAAACTGATGTAGTAAATCAGCTGGTGAAAAAGAGCCTTAGTGATCAACTAGTGAAAGAAACGACAGCCACAAAGTATGGAGTCACTGCTAAACTGAGAGGCTTGGAAATGAGGACCTGATAGAGACCAACAAACTCAATGTCAAGGCCAGTGTCTTGTTACTACTCAAACAGAGTACACAGATTAGTATAAATACTATATTTATTAAATATCTTTACAGTTTATTTAAATGTATTTACAGAACTATTCCTGCATAAGTTAAACTTCAGACATCCAATTCAGGTCATCATTGCCTCTTGGGTAATAAGACAAATAATGATAGTCTCAACAGAAAAAAGCAGCTTATTAGCATACACAAATTTAAACTTGCTTCATTGTTTAGCCATCTTTGCCACAAACTACCTGCTTACAGTTAAAATTTTGACATGGACAACTGCTGATTTTTAAGATGACCAATTTTACAAATAATTTTTTTTTAAACAAGTGGAATCCAAATGTTTTCTGTTCCAAATGTTTTATAAGCAGATTTTGTTTTTGTTTCTTTGCTACTGCAAAATTTGTTAAATGCACAAATATGATAGATTGGATGCTGTAGCTTCTACCAAAGATAGCTGGTATAAGGTGACAAGGAACCATGAACTTAATCAAAAGTACAAACATTTACAGTTCTAGCCAATCTTGTTTACAATCTCCAAAATGCTCAAAACTGACTCAGTGAATTCCCACAATTCCTGCCTTGTTACTTGATGTGGTACGTTGGTGGTACTGAAGGTGGTACTGAAGGCTACTGTTCTATCCAGAACAAATGCAACTGATGGGATAAGATACCTGCCCACCATGCAAAGCTTGAGGTCTATTTTCTAAATCTAGTCACAGCCCAACCCCCAGACATACACAACTGGAATGGATTCTTTTGTGATTTAGTACCCATCAACCATGTCAAGCCAGTACAGTAATTCAGGACAAAGAACTTATTCTCCCAACCTCATTTCTTGTTTCAGTTTTAAGAGCCTATGGACTCTACTGCATATCCATTCGGTAATTTTTTTTTTTTTCTTTTTTTGTGCGCAGGCAGCCTAAGTTCACAGGAAGAAATAAGGTTCTGATATGTTTAGAGTGCACATTTTAAACAGAACAAAATAAAAATTTCAAGCATGTGATAAAAATATTGACTTTTATAATACAGTATTGCTTTATAAATATAGATGGAAAAGCTATAAACTTTACTGGTCTTTGGTGCATCCAGAGAGGGATAAATAATTTGCCATTTGTAAATTAGAAATCCAAATTCTCTTTTGTTATAAAAGTCCACTACACGAGGCAAATGTGTGTGTTTATACTGCTTGACTTAAAGTACAATTAACACATCAAGTTTAGAATTAGACCCACCAAGTGGTATATGTTAGGCACACCCCACAAAGACTTGGGTCCTGTGGCCTGGAAAATTCCAGTATGGGTACCTACACAGCCTCTGACCATTGAGAGTAGGAGAGTTGTTAAACAGCACTCCAACAGACCCCGAAGTCATAAAATTAAGTGCATAACACAAAAAGGGCAGGGGGGATAAACAGAGAAAATATTTTGCGTCCCTAATCTACAGGCCAGGTCCAAAGTCAATTCCCCTGTGAAACTCAATTCTTGTCCCACTGTTTTCAACATCACTGAAACATGTCGTCAATTTCTAACAATCATTTCTCAAAAAATACTAAGTTGATTAAATGAGTTGTGTAAAATTCCATCAATCTACCTTTATGAAGACGGTGTTTGATAAGTTTAGATGAGTGCAGAGAAAAGCCAGTGACTTGACCACTGCTTTTACCAGAAATTAAATGTATGCAATGGAAAATTAATACATAATATACCTGGATCATAAGGCTCCATGCCTCTGACCAGAAATAATTAACAACCCAACAAAAGAACTGAAGTTGTCAGTCCAAGTGTAAATGTATTCCTTCCAACAAAACCTTTCTGGATGCAACTTTCTTTACTTTTTAAATACAGAAAGACTGCAAATAGTTTGTGCAAAATAAATACCCTGCCACTTGCCACTCACCCGTCTGTGTATGATCACAGCATGATGGGTTCTCATTTAAACAGTCTCTCTCCACTCCCTTCCCCACCCCCCCGATCTCCTTTACCGAATTCTGTTTTGTCAAGTTAGGGTAGTTAAGGCATTCTGACAAGTAATTAAAGGTGATTCAAAATAGGTATCTAAACATTATGCCAATTTAGGAATAGTAGATAAATTACTGAACGGCTTACAAATGAATAACTCATTCTTATTATAAATGAAATGCCTGTTACAAGCATGATGCATTGAAATATAGTAATGACATGTACATGGTACATGTTAAACAATTTTAAATAAAACAAGCTTGACAGTTACTCAAATATACAGTACAAATTCACAAAACAAAATCTTTTTAAAACAAGTTGAGGTAACCTCAAACATAAGTTTTAATGCAATAAACCAGGGAGTAAGTATCTCCTTTAGAGAAAGAGACTTTCTATGTTCTCCTCAAGTAGATTCTCATCAGGTTTAATTGCATTCTTATCTATACACCAATGTTACCTGACTTATATATAAAACATGGCTTTAATTTAAGGATTTCTAAGTATATATATTTTTCTACCACCAAGTTAATGAAGGAAAAAAACTGACCCCAAAATATATATCTTTACAGCAGTCGACTTGTACACAAACCTTAAAAATAACTTTGAGCTTGCAGATAATGGAAAAACTGAATACGGGGTAATTTTATAGGAAAACTATACACTGCAAGATGGCTATTTGGAAACTGTAAACATTAAGCTTGATTTGGAAACCCCTAAGTTTCTGTGGAGGGCAAATGCAAATGTCAGGTCATCACTAGACACCTTCCTCGTGGACTCTTGTGCCCACGGTGCTCTTTCACATGGACTCCCTGAATTTGGTACATGAAGGCAAGGCTACTAACGACAGGTCTAAGACATGAGGGGTAGCATGACCTGATAGGCCAACAAAATTCAAAGTTAGAGCTGTCCATTCTCAACCCTTCAGGCCTATGGGCCTAGAGCTCTCACATGGGGGAATCATACCAGATAGCTGGGAGGAATTTCAGCTGCAACATTAAATACCTAGGCCTTGAGGAATTTTATAACCTTGAATAATATTCATTAAAAAATTCTGGTAAGGAGTCTCCCCAACCCCTCCTGCAGATAAGCCACCAGCCTGTGATATGCACTAAAATGCTGAAACTTTCATCACAGGAGCACAATTAAGCATCTTTTAAAAACCGTGAAACATTTGCATCCATAGAACTAAACTGAATTTCTTTCCAACCTGCAAAAAAAAAAAAAAAAGGACCTAGGATCAAGATTTTATAATCCAGAGCAATGTTTTAGAGCAAAATTATAAGCCCCTGAAAAATAGGAGTTTATAATGAAAACATAAAGCCACACTCGATCATAACACAGACTGTATAGTACACGTCTAACGCATCATTTGACGAGTATGTTTCTAGTAGATGTATCATAACATACAATTTGTGTCAGACTTTTAAAATCCCTTTTACACACTGTAATTTTGAATTCACTTAACCAATATTACTCATTTTCAATACTTCAACCGTTTTCAAAAAGTAAGTCATTTTGGCTTTGAAAACATCCATCCCATCCTGGAAAGGACAATGTGAAGGCCAATCTTCAGATCTTGGTTTTCTTCAAATGTTGCTGGCAGATATGAGCAGTAGAATGACAGTAGTGGTTCTCAACAAGGATCTCAAAAAGACAGGCAAAAGGTTTACATCACTGGCCATTGAGATCAGTGGCAAAGAGATGTGGTCCTGCCAGCAGGATCAGCACACACGGCAGGGGAGAATTTGGGATGATGAAGGGGAGGCAGGAGGCGACACCTAGGCGAGTCAGTCTGTATACTCAGCCACTATTGAGAGAAGGACGGTGATGTCATCTGGCTTTCCACCTACAATGAAAATGAAAATGTATTCATACATTTTAAAACTCAAGAAAAAAAATAAGCCTAAATAAGTAAGTACTAGGAGACAAATAGGTTATTCAATATACTCTAGTAGAAAAAAGGAGAAAAAATCGATAGTTATAACACACCAAGAAATTACATCTAATTTAACTGAAGCTTAAAAAAAAATCCTCTCTGCTCCTTTACAATAAGAGCTTTGTTAAAATGGCTACCACCACATCCTCTATGTATAGCAATCACAATAAAGACAAAATGTTACCAAGATTTATTCTGCCTGACAAGAAAGTTCTATGTTCCACTCCCCTGCAATCCTAATTTGGACAAACATACCCAATGTTTTGAAACTAGCTGATAGTCTTGTAGTCTAATCTGGCAAACAGCTATGGCATGTGCTTTTTTTCTATTTAGTATTTCCCGGACAGCTAAGAAATGCTTTGCGTGTCATAATATTATACCTGCAAGAAGCTGACCAACTCTACAAGTGCTGATATGCTTGCACCAAGATGTTATCCAAACTCAAAGCTGAGCTATTGGCCTGCTCCCAAAGTTACACATTGCTCAGTAGATAGGAAGACTCTAGGCAAGGAGAGTCTTCCCTTTTCAAAACATCCTACAGAGGCAGGTGGGATGAACTGGGAGACTAGGACTGACATACACACTGCTATGCATAAAACAGGTATCTAATGAGAACCTACTGCACAGCACAGGGGAACTCTACTCAGCGCTCTGTGGTGACCTAAATAGGAAGGAAATCCCAAAAAGGGGACAAATGGCTGATTCACTTTGCTGTACGACAGAAACTAACAGAGCACTGTAAAGCAATTAATTACAATAAAAATTAATAAAAAAAAAAAGCTTGCTGTAGTAATTTGGTAGGCAAATACTGTGAATGAGTCCCACAAAGCCAGAGGAAGGGAGAAGTGAAATGTCAGACTTGTGAAGGGCAGAATGTTTAAACCATTAGCAACGTCCAGGCCCTCCAGGCAGAACTCGGAGGTTTTCTGGGCTTGGGTCCAAGCAGAGCTCTGGCGGCGATAAAGGGCTTCAGGTTCCACCTGCCTCTGCAGCCAATGGAGTGCAGCTCTGAAGGGCACCTCTGCAGGGAACACACGCACTTGCCGTCCTCCAGTGTGCGGGCTGCTGACCTTGTTCAAAGTCACCGGCTCACAGCTGGGACAGGGCCCCTCAGCAGTCTCACCCCAGTGCAGCAGCTGGCCTCACACACAGCCCAGAATGCTCCCATCCCCTAGGTCCCCAATTAGGCCTTATGAAGTTCCCAAAGAATGCTTACCTCTCACATTCAATCCGTTGTCACATGCAAACTGTGCAAAAGGTGACATATAATTTGGGTCATAGGCCAGCTCATGAGCTTGCTCAGCAATGCTTCTTGCCGTCTGTTGTATACTCTCATAATTTGAATTCTAATACAAAAATATGAGGGAGATATTTTTACCAAAATGCCTCACATGATTTCTACATGCAAGTAAACATCACTTGCAAATATCACTTTTTAAGACAGTAATATTTATCTAATCATAGTTCCCACCATTTAGATTTTGTTCCAGTTAGAGAAGACAGTGGAACATAATACCTCAACTAAAATGAACGAGATCACCAGTGCTGCCTGCATAGGACGTCAACGAGAAAGTTCTTTGTGAGGATGGCCTTGGGTCCTTGAAATTCTTAAGGCATTCTTGCTAAAATGGGATGGGACTGAAGGGGCGGATTTTGATAGCATTTTAGGATGATCTCAAAGTTCTCCCTGCTTGGGAACGCACTCCTGGCCAAGCTCAGTGTGCTTGCTCTCCAAGTAAATGCTGCCAGTTGCCCCAGTGAAAAGCCCTCTCTATTCTCTATTTCTTCTCCATGCTTTAGTTTTCTTCTTTTTATTTAGCAACAACACTATTTCTGTTCTTTCTTTCTCTGTATTCTCTGCCTTCCTGCACTAGAATGTAAGCCCCATAAGGTCAGGGAATGTGTCATTTCTGCCTCTCATTGTTACACACATGGCACAGTGCCAGCAAGTGGCAGCACCTGACCTTCCTAAGCACCACAGACAAAGCATGGTGTTAAGGATTTCTAGTGCGCGGTCTTGGTTCTTCCTCACCACGGCCCTACAGAACAGGGTCTTTGAACCGTCCCACCCCTATTTTACAGGTGAGAAAAACACTGCTAAGAAAGTTTTGAAAACTCAAGGTCATACTGGTTGGTTAGTAGTAAAAACATGAGAAAAGATCAATCCCCCCAAATCAGTACTTCACAAAGCCAGGAGAATATGCAGACTGGCTTTCACTTCCTTCCACTCACTGTATGGGCCAAGTCTGAACTGTTTTGTTACTGGTGACAGCTCAGATCACATCAAGGCCCCTAGCTGCTTGCTACCCTTGGCTGCTGCCTTGGCTGGCTCTGGTATGATGATTTCCTATCTTTCCCAGCCTCAACACCTGCTGGGTTTGTTAACGAGACTAAAAAATGAAAAAGATAACCAGCAACCAACACCATTAAATACCATTAAAACCCAAATAAAAACACAAACAAGAAATCTCTTATCAGAGTTTTTCCTACCTTTACCACCCTACTAAAGAGAGGCTTGGATGAGAAGCCTCCTTTTTCCTCAGGTTTTCCAATTGTGAATATTTCTGTCTACAATTGTTTAGAACAAGATCAGAACCATTTTCATTTTCCTAAATTCACAAAGTAGTCCTTTCCAAAACTACAAAAAGAGCGTATGTAACTGAATTAATAAAAAAAAACTCGGCTGTCAAGGGAGGGTCACTGTTTCTAAAAGCCCACCTTTGAGTTAATTACCTTTAACTTTTTTAGCTCCTGAAGGATCATATAGTCAGGCATGTTGTCAAAGAGTCCATCTGTCGCTGTCAGGATAATGTCCCCTAACTGGACATCAAAAGATGTGCTATCAGCGGCGTCTGGGCTGTAACAAGGACAGGGTGGGGGCAAAGTTAGCAGAGCCCTTTAGAGATAATGTTAGAAGTTTCCAATGGGGACTATGCTACAATATAACGAGGCTTTAAGGAAAATAATTTATAGTAGCAGTCAATAATAAAAACCGCTATTCTGAAATTCCTAACCTTGAAAAAAATTAACTGAAAACTCTGATATAAATCTTTCAAAAGCTTAACAAAAACTATCCAGTAAAACTGAGTTTGATGATTAGTCACATGTGCTATAAAAGGCGCAAGGGTTCTTTTCTGAGTCAGACACTAAAATGCCTCTAGAATCCTAGTGGAAATGAGTCTTTGTTTCCTAATTCTTCAGTGCCAAATTCCATCCTCTCTTACTCACTTTCCACTCATCAGTTTCCTTATAGGCTTGAATTTGGAGGCTGTGTTCTAGTGGAATAAATGAGCACTATGGAGGAGCATATGCAAGTCCTATAAGAATTAATTCATGTGAAATATCTACAATGGTATTTCTTACTATAATACTAGTAATTACTGGTATGTTACCAGTAACACCAAATCAATATTAATAAATCACCCTCACTCTGGCAGAGTAAAGACTGTCTCTCTCAGGGCTTACAAAGTTCTCATCATGCACAGGTTACTTATTTATAAGGGCTCCTGGCATACAATACGTCTTCAAGAAATAGTTAATGAATGAAGAATCACAGTAACTAATCCTCCAATTTGGGTAAAGACTCAATATTGTTAATGAAAAGAACAAGGTACTGTGTGTGTGAGAAAGAAAGATCTATATATACAGGCGCTTCTACATGCAGAATAAATCTGGAAGAATTCAAAGAAACATAACTGGCTGCCTCTGAGGACAGGTGGTAGATTTTTCATTACATCTGTGTAAAACTTTTTTAAAAAGATAGAGGGGAGACTTACATGAAGAAAACAGAAGCCCAGGTGGGGAGAAAAAGAGAAGATAATATATTCAAAGAGTTCATGGCTCCCTTGGAGACTGGTTTTCAGCCATTTTGAAAGGCCAGCTCTACCACTTCCAGGCCTCCAAGGTGAGGGAAAGGTGAGATGTCTGATAATCTGCCTTAAAACGTGTAATTAGGGAACAAGAGCCAGGAAAAATTCATACACTGACCCAGAAGGCAGGGGCCAGAACCAAAGCACCTTAAGCCTCACCAAAAAAAAAAAAAAAATGTGTGTGTGTTTGTGTGTGCACGATGGGATGAGTGAATTGCTCTGTTGTTGGCAGGACTGACCTGGCCTGGTCCTCCTGCTGGAGGGAGGAGACACTACAGGAACCCATGTGGCCCAGAGCCTGGTTCTGCGATGAAAGTCAGGCGACCTGGGGACACACACTGGAGACCAGCCCTCTTGGCATCGCAGTCCTTTTAGCTTGGGCTTTTAGCCTTGGCCAGCTTCCCTACAATATAACTCGCAGTGCCCGGGGTGAGCGAATGACGAGGCGTGCGGCAGTGAGCCCCGGGCTGGGTTCTGCCTGGAGGGGTCTGGGCTGAGGGCGTGAGAAACCAGGTGCTGCGAGCCCTTTGCTTCTGCCGGCCCCCGTGTCTCTGCTGCAAGTCTGCACCTGCTGCTTCCCAACGAGAGCGGCCTGCCCCTTGGCTTTCGGGGCCAGGTGATGGCGGTAGAGACTCCGTAAGGGTGGGGGGCAGCTCTGCCCCGGTGCTGTCGGCTGCCCTCTCATGTCCTGTCCTGCCGTCTCCCTTCCATTCACTTTACATCACTGTTGACTGACGCTGTAAAAAAAAAAGACACACTAAAACAGACTGTAAATTGGTAGAAACCAGGTCGACTTCTTCCATGGAATAAAGAGAAACAATACAAGACACTGCACATTTGCTCAGTCTTTGGAAGCGAATCAGACTCTAGAAGTTTAGATTAATGACCAGGTTGGCACTGAAGCTCTATTTTATGCTGAGGTCTTTCTTTCCCCAGGAGTGTCTTTTGCTATGCTGCCTGTGAGAGACTCGCTGCCATTGGACAGTTCGTCCTCTTCTCCCAACACTCCCACCCATAAGCTTGGTGTTCCGCCAGCTGCAGTTCTGCCCATTTTGATTGAACATACTGTGCTGCTGGAAACTTTTGACTGCACTGAAACACGAGCTGCAATCACATGCTAGCAAACTGTCTCTGGGCTCCAGGGGAAGCAACCTCCACCTTACTGGCAGGACAGGCCAAATGCTGCCCTGACCAAACTGTCCCAAAGATAGCATGTGAGGTACTGCAGGGGTGCTCTAGCACTGGGAAGCCAAAACAACAAGGATCAAATAAAGGAAAATTAAAAACACTGTTTCTCCAAAAGCTGTTAGCTGAACTTGACATTTACCAAGGTCTTGGGGTTCTGAGTCTGCCTCACTCCAATGTGACTAATATCGATGTGCTACTACAGCCCTGAAGAAGGGCCTATAATCAAATTTTCTTCCAATTATGGTAATCTGCCTTACTCTGAAAGTAAAATAAAATGCTTCCCTCTCTGTAGGAGTCAGCAATAGACTTTAGTTGGGTAATATGGAGCACTTATATAATATGCTCATTCTAGTTAAAAGATGGCAGTAGTCATCATTTTCCCTTAGTTTGGACCTAAGATTTGGCCTAATAAGAACTACTAAGTAGAGACAATCTGTATTTGCTAGGATGCTTCTACTTTTACAACAGGTTCATTACCCATTTTACTACATTTATGAACTGCCAACAACGTTTGTGTCAAACTCTATAAGGTTGTTAAAGGCAGTGAAATCTGAGACTTAGTATTACTCTATACTCTGATCTGAGAAAAGATGAACTATAAAAGTTGATTCAAAAAAGTACTGATTGTCCTGGAAAGGTCTTGACAGTTTAAAATGAACTAAGAAGGTGTTGGAAGAAAAAAAAGCACACATCTCAAGAGTACCATCAGAGAACATTCCCAAGACCACCTTTAAGTCCATTTCCTGCAAGTTAACTTTGCCTGACAAGATCTGCAAGGACTGAAAGTTCCACTTCATGCACATTATAGGCATCTCTGAGAATCAGGAAGTTATTCTGATAAATAAAGCAGATGTCTATTTGCATTCTTCCCTAATAACATATGCAAAAACTTGTATATGGCACGGCACACATGAACAATGACTCATTTCTCCAGCGCTACTTAACAAATACAACTGTATGTACCATGTGGTCTTGGTATGAAAAACTGATATTCTATAAGCTTGAAATAGTATTTTCACAGTCTGGTCAAATTAATAGGTGTTCATCAGAACTCAACTTGACTGGAAATCAAGTTCAAGCAGAATATCTTTCGATGTCAGACTAAAAGGTCTTCAATGTGTCTTCTCTTCTCACGTGAGAATGGAAAATGCCCATCTCCAACAGCCTAGTTAAGGGGAATGGGAGGGAACCTGTTGGTGAGAGAGGGGAGATTACCTGTCACTCAAGACAACTCCCTCGGCTTCGGGGGGCGCGATTGAGAGCTGGAATGGAGTGTTGAAGTAATGCTGCTGCTCATCTGATCGGTGCACAACTTCCCCACCCCTGACAACCAGAAAGCCTGAGTCACCCAGGTTTGCTGTGTGTAAGCGGTGGCTAGTTCTGTCCAGCACCACGATGCAGGCAGTACTGCTACCTAGAAACAAAAACAACGTCCATTTATTTTCTCTTCCCAGACTGTCTCTGCATACACATTTTTATCATATCATCCTGAGGAGCAACATACCATAACGTGAACCTCCTTTGCCTAAATAGGTCCTTTCTTAGTTACGGCTCCGTACTCATGTCAGTAGTAACCTGATCATGATCAACACAATGGGGAGAGAAAAAGGGATTTATACTACGCATATAAAGTGGGCCACTGACGATCTGGATTCTTCCATTTGCAGAGATAAGAAATAATAAAAATGGCTGGTATTTAACCACATTATTTCATTTCAGTAGTGCTATAATCTATGCCAAATTTTCTAAAGGATGTTATTGAGATATTAAGTTTTAATACTTAAATGCCAAAATGAGAATGTCACGTTTCCATGACATTTTTCATTAGTCACTGGCAAAAAGCCTTCCCTGTGAAATTCACTAACATTTAAGACAGGGCACATAACTTCATTTTTAACGAGATTTCCATCTGCTGAGGTCACGAAAAAATTTTATTGCAGGCTCACTGTGGAGTAACAAGACCAAGTTTCACGGGTGGGGAATCAACCTGTTCACTTTACAGAGACTACTAACATTTAGAGGGAACATTCCAAGCAGAAGCTTCTGTGTATCTTTGTAGCACACAGCTCACAGGACCTTTCTCAGCCTGAAGTCGGTAATACAGTTAGTGAGATTGCTTTCAAATGCTAAAATTTCAACCTATACCTATAGAAAATGGCAAAATTGAAAAAATGAGCAGTTCAACAACCATGTAAATGGTCTGTAAATATATATATATCTTAATGATCACTGCACTAGTATAGGGAACGTGGTCACTCTCATTCCATGATGATGAGAGTAAAACTTAAATAAATCTTCTAAAGGATAATATTGCCCTGAAAAATGTACATATCCTTTGACCTAGCAATTCCATTTGTGAGGATTTATTATAAGAAAATAGAAACGCAAACAAGACTTAAGTACAAAACACTGTATAAGATCACAAAGAACTGGAAACAACCTCAACATCTAAAATTAAGGGGTTGGTTATATAAATTACAGCTCATCCATACAATGGCAGGCTATGCACTATCACATAATACTTAGGAATACAAACTCTAGAGACAGCCTGCCTGCATCTTAACGCTAGCTATGCCACTTACTAGCTGTGTGACCTGGGACAAATTATGTAACCTGTCTGTGCTTTAGTTTCCCCATCTATAAAAACAGGGATAACAGTAACTACCTCAGAGAGTTGTTTGTAAGATAAAATTAGTTAAATCATGTCAAAGACTTACAACAAATAATAAGTGTTCGCTGGCTACTTGACAGCAACTAAAATTGTGTGAGATAAATATATTTGAAAATGAAAGATAAGTTATGTGAAACAAGTAGATTATAAACTCATATTAAAGTTACCTTTAAAAAGTGATACCAAATATAATGAACTGTACATGAGAAACACCGATACTTACTGTAATCTTTTTTTAAAAAGCACAATATGTAGGCAAAAGCTAACCTGCTAAAATGACAGTTAAAGGGCAAAAAGAAGAAAATAAATAGGCTGCGGAACCAGCTGTGTTAAATCCCCGTGCTCTATCATTTTCTAGCCATGTGATATGGCTTATTCTCTCTAGGCCTCAGTTTCTTCCTAGCAAAATGGGGAATAAAAGCACCTACAAATCTACCTCATTAAGGCTACTGTGAGCACACAGTAGATTCAATTCCTGTTACTATTATTCTATGTACAAAGAAAAAAGGAAGCATAATCACTAAAAAATTAATAGTTTTCTTAACAGATTGTAAGTAATTTAAGTTTTTGTTAGTTTCCTTAATGAAAATGTGTAACTTAATGAAAAAACACTTAATAAGCATTTGTGTCACTGCAATGTTCAGAAATTCTGTAAATATTCTACAGTATATGCATGGGTACAAATCTGACACGTTAATGCTAAATTATCTAGTCCCTACCCATTAAATATCAAAGAAAAGAAAAACAGAGGTATTGTAACTAACTGGTCATGCTATCTGAGAACCTATTCTATAGCTTACATTAGAGCTAAAGTCACCAATTACCCTTCCTTCCTAACCCAATACACAAAAAATCTAATCATTTACATCATTAACAGAACCACCACACAAAAGATCTTCTGAAAGCTGATGGGATTAATTCAACTGAGAACAAAAAAATGACAGATGAGAAGCACAGTCCTGAAGATGCTGCTGCAGGAAGGACTCATGTTGACTCATTATTACTCACTGACAAACCTAGGCTATCATTTTGCTACCCTTGTGGCAGTCACCCGCTGTGTTAGAACCAAAATGGTCTTCGTGAGTGATAGATAGAGCTTTAACATGCAAAGCAGTGCCAAAGAGGGGAAGCTCGGCCTTACACAATCATCTGGGCCTCTTCAAATTACTGATGAGTACAGCGGCTCAGGCCCTGACAGTCTAACATGGGGAGAAGAGTTCATCCTTACATGTTTGATGAAGAACAAACAAGCAAAGAAGAAAGAAAAGAGTGCTAAGAACCATGTTGAATATTCAGATGAGCAATCCAGACAGGTCCTCAAGCATATCCTTCATGAAAAAATGGCCCTTACTCTGTAAACTACAGTTAAGCATTTTGAGCAACAAAGGAAGAAAGGGATAACCTTACAAGGATTAACTCCTCAAATTCTTAAGATATGTTGGTTTCATAAGACCTAAATCCACTTAAGGGTTTCTGAAGAAATAATATATGTAAACAATTAACCTGTGATGCCAATCCAGATCTAAAAGCAGCTAGAAATTCTCAAGAAATAAGTGTTGACAGCTATCAGCTCGCCCTTATACTTTATGCTTTTTCAAAGTTGTAAGATTTTTTTTTAAGATTACCTAATTTTATAAAGTTATTATTTATAACTACAGCTGAGGTTCAGTAAAACTCAGCAGTCTGCCTTTGCCAAAATATACTTGGGTTTTAGTTTCAAACAGCTTAGAGATATGTAGATAAAGACTTATTCTACTAAGATCTCCAGTTACTTGAAGGTGAATAGGGGAAAAAGCAGTTAGAAGGAAGAAACTCAGCCAAAAAAAACAAAGCTTTCAAAGCACAAGATGAGGATAGTTGTTATAGACTGTAATGGTTTATTCCAAGTCACAGTAAGTTAGTACATGTGCTGCAGGGTTGGGTTTGGAGTGGTACTGGCAGAAGACTCACAGGAATGTACAGGAGTCAGGCCCCTGGTATTGTGTCTACAGACTCTCTGTTAGATGGTACCCTGCAATGTGTCGTCTTTTCCCTTAAGATGTTTCTGAGTACTGTAAGAAGCTTTAAGTCACTGCTTTTCACAAAAAAAGATTTATCTAGTTAACATGAAATAAGGAGGTCAGAGGTTAGGTGGTTTGCCTAAAGTCATATGGCAAGTTGACAGAGAGGTGCTAGAAATAGAATCTAGGATATGTCAAGCAGTTCAAGATTGCAAGTCTAAAATAGCAGATTAAGACAAAGTAGTATATTGAAACCTCAAGGCAAGATTTCTCTTCAGTTAGAAGGAGAACAAGCAGGTTAATCACAGCACAGAGAAGACAGAAGCATGATGGAAACAACCTCTTCTTACAAAGGTTTCAAGTTGAAGGTAAAATTCTACAAAAATGGAGATTTCCATTTACACTGAAAAGAGAAGGCCGATTTTAAATGTGCCTGGTGACTGGGAGGGGACCTTCTAGTAACCAGAAAGATGCTGGTAATTAGCAGAAACTTAATAACACCCTTTCTGAGAGACTGCTTAGAAGGCTGGGTTAGTGCCCAAGAAACCATTTAACAAACAAATGGAGAAGCTTGGCTAAAGGATGCTTCATTGGCATACCATATACACAAACACTACATATTTGTATATTTTCTAATACAAGATTAACAGGGATCTATACAGACTAATGTAACTGCTAACTGCAAGCAATTGCGCAGTCTATCTGCAACCTGAACTCCCCACAGGTAATCAACTGAGCGTTAAATGTGGGACCTCAATCCCCTTGCTTCCTCCCTGGGAGAGAATCACTAACCCAACTATACAACCACTTGCTTTTCTTTCTTTTATATTTTAGAACTCCTAAATGATACAGTTTTACGTTTCTGAATTTGAAATTTATGGACTCAGACTGGTGGGTGGTATTCTGCAAAGTCGTCTTTCTCCTCAACATGTTCCTGAGTACTGCGTGCAACCTTAACGCATTCTGTTTCAAGATGCATTTTACTCCTATAAATGACTTTAAGGTTGTTCCCAGTTTTCTGCTATTATAAATGAGGTTACTATAAACATTCTTGTACCCATCCCTTGATATGCAAGAGCTTCTTGCACATAGATGTGCAAGAGCTTCTCTAGTTCAAGGTAAAGACCCAGAAGTTGAACTTTTGGGGCATATTATCTATTCATGTTTAACTTTATTCTTTAATTCTAAACTGTTTTCCAAAGTGGCTGTACTTATCTCACGCAGTATTAAGTATTCTGGGGTAGCCTATAGCTTCTCCATCAAACTGTTTAACAGGAAGAGCCTCGGATAAACAGCTGGGCCGAAAGTGATTTTCTTGGCTTTGTTGTTAACCAGCTTCTGGGCTTCTTTAAATGTTAGTTGCTCGGTTGTGTCTGACTCTTTGCAAGCCCACCAGGCTCCTGTGTCCATGGGATTCTCCGGCAAGAATACTGGAGTGGACAGCCATTGCCTTCTCCAAGGGATCTTCCAAACCCAGAGATCAAATCTGGGTCTCCAGCATTGCAGGCAAATTCTTTACTGTCTGAACCACCAGAGGGGGTTTCTTTAGAGAGGAAAACACATGGGATATGTACTTACCAAGCAAAGGTACTTTATTTTGCAGCAACTCACAGTAGCTTGTGGTGAGGATACCAATGGGATTACTCGGGACAAACCGTCCTTCTTTTACTAACCGTTCACATGTTCGCATTAAAGTCCCTGAGAACTGAGAAGGATCAACACCATAGTCTCTCCATCCTCCTACACCATCTGCGACCCCTAAAAAAAAAAAAAAAATTACATTCAAAAGATAGTCCTAATCAGTGTCTCAGGAATTCTTACTCTGGCTTCCTATTACTAATTTTACTACATACTAGTACATAAATTTACCGTGAAATTCGGAATAAAAAGCAGTCAGGTTTAATGTATTATACACTAATACACCTAAGCCACATTCTCTACTTAGAATCTGATCTTTCATATATTGATGAATAAACACGTGAGCTACCACAGGGTGGCAATGCCTCCCAGCCAAAAGGTTGTTTTCAGCAGGATTTTCATCTTTGTACATAACTAGTTGTGTTATTAATCTTTGTTGTATTTTATAAGAATGAAAACTGATCTTAAAAAGTGCTGATGCTAGTGAGAACACAACTGAGCCACACTTGGCCATCATGGAGAATACCAAAGGCAGCAAACTTTTAACTTCAAATATTGGTCAATAATTGTGAAAGAGAGAACAAAATTAAGAATATATCTTACCCTCTTTGCTCCTCCCTCAGAGACAACCACCATCCTGTACAAGGCCACACTGCCCAGCAATAACTGCCACTACCATGGTAGCTAATAAGCACTAGAAATGGGACTGATTGATGCAAACTGAGAAATGCTCTAAGTATAAACACACACTGGACTTTTTGAAAACTTATTAGCATGAAAAAAGGGGTAAAATATCTCATTGATTTTTATATTATTATATGTTGAAGTAATATTTTGCATATAATGTGCTAAAGAGAATACATTATGAAAATTAATGTCAAAAGTTTCTTTTTATTTTTAATTAATGTGAATACTAGGAAATTTTAAATGACATATGTGGCTAACATTATATTTCTATTGGACAGCACTGGTATAGAAGTTTTCATGGGTCCACAGAACTCTTGATGATTTCAGTCTGCCTAAGACTCCTTTATCGTGAGCAAACTAGTGCTCAAGAAAAATCAGACATCAAAGTCAACATACCATCTCCTACTCAATCCCTTGCAACATCAAGTTAGTTGTTCAACATTAAAATTGATTTCTATCTAATTTCAAACAAACTGAAATTGTTTGCTATTCAAACTATATTAAAATACAAACTGAAAGTCAGATATATATATTATTAAGGTTTTAAGTGAACATAAATAAATGAACTTTTCTGGAATGATCTATAAGAAATATAGTTGTTTCTGAAATAAAAAAGACTGAAAGTGATCTGTGAACAAATGGGAAAATTAGGCTTTTTACCTCACACTATTCTGTATTATTTAAATTTTATTTTTATAATGAGCATGTATTGATTTTATAACAAACAATATTGGGAAATTTATAATTGTTAAGGCTTTCTGAGCATGAAACACCCTCCTTATATACACGTTTAATTTTTTCTTCCAGTTTTATTGGGATATTATTGTCCTATAGTACTATAAAAGTTTAAGGTATACAGCATAATGATTTAACTTTCATACAACATGAAGTGACTTCATAGTAAGTTTAGTGAGCATCCATCATCTCATGTGCCAGGGTGCCTTTTGCTCAGTTGTGTCCAACTCTTTGCGACCCCACAGACTGCAACTTGCCAGGCTCCTCTGTCCATGGGATTCTCCAGGCAAGAATACTGGAGTGGGTAGTTATTCCCTTCTCCAGGNAGTAAGTTTAGTGAGCATCCATCATCTCATGTGCCAGGGTGCCTTTTGCTCAGTTGTGTCCAACTCTTTGCGACCCCACAGACTGCAACTTGCCAGGCTCCTCTGTCCATGGGATTCTCCAGGCAAGAATACTGGAGTGGGTAGTTATTCCCTTCTCCAGGGGATCTTCCCAACCCAGAGATTGAACCCACATCTCCTGTGTCTCCTGCACTGCAGACAGATTCCTTACCCACTGAGCCATCTGGGAAGCAAGCCCATTATCTCATATATAAATAAAATTAAATTGAAAAAAAATTTTTTTCCCTTGTGATGAAAACTCTTAGGATTTTCTCTTTTAACACCTTTCATATATAACATATAGCAGTGTTAATTATATTTACCATATAATTTAACTTGTATACTACATTCCTACTATTTAATATAACTGGAAGTTTGTACCTTCTGATTGCCTTCATTCAATTACCCCTCACCCATTCCTGCCTCTGGTAACCACAAACCTGATTTCTTTTTCTATGAGCTTGTTTCTGAAGTGTAAATGGGCTATATGTATATTTTTTGTACATTCAACTTACACACTTCAAAGAACATATCTGGTACAAAAGTAGCAAGGTGCTTATATATGCATCTCTGAAAAACTGACTTAACATAAAATGAACACATTAAACTGTTTCTCTGGTAATGGCACTTAATAAACAGAAGTAGAACACATCCTGAAAAAATAAGAGGAAACAGAGCTGGAAGACAGTAAAGAGATTGATAAAGAACTTATCACTTTGTGGCAGAAACCTTCCCATCTCTTATGACCAACCAACAGGCAAATTTCATGTTTTTCCCTCTCCCTTTGGCCATGCTTTGTGGTAAGCTTCCCAACCAGGGATTGAACTCATGCCCCCTGCAGCAGAAGCACGAACCCTTAACCACTAGCTGCCAGGGAAGTCACAAGGCAAAGTTTCACTTTAGCGCAAAATACAAATTAGTTGATTACATATGTCTGTGATTTGTTTCAAATTATTGGGGGGGGTGTGTGTGTGTCAGAAGAGTAGATGAAAATACAAATTAGTTGGTTAGATATGTCTGTGATTTGTTTCAAATTATTAGTGGGGTGTGTGGGTGTGTGTGTGTGTGGGTGGGTGTGTGGGTGTGAGTGTGTGTGTGTGTGTGTCAGAAGAGTAGATGAAATAAGGCTGGCCATGAATGGATAACTGAAGCTGAATGAGAGATACACTTATCCTTCTACTTTGATATATACTTGAAAAATTCCATTATATAAAATTTAAACGGTAATAATGATAAGAAAAAAGATCCTTCTGCCTGCCACGTGGAGAGCAAAAGCAGTAAAGGCATGAGTCGGGAGACAGTCTCAGTGGCTCAGTTAGGAAACAATGGCAGAGCAGTCAGAGTGCAGGGATTTGGGATGCAGTGAAACAAAAGGACTCACAGGTAGACTGATGGGGTACAGAGAGGAAGGTGGAAAGAGAAGCTTCAGGGATGGCTGACTTCTACCCTCCCAGTGAGAAGTATCACTGTTTTTCAGGCAGTTGGAAGGCTATCTAGAAATTCTTACGAAAGTTTAGTGGGATCTTCTTTTGAGGAATTCTTACTTCACCAGGGGTAAGATTTTTTACCACGATTTAAATGCAATAATTTGTGTTAAAACATAAAATGCAGTTATAGTCCTTACAACTCCATCTGATGAATCATTCATTCTTTTCAAACTACTGTTTGCTCGAGGAAAGAATTTCTTTTTAACCAGTCTCTGATCTGAGAGCCACAATTAACTTTAACTACAAACTGGTTTCATCTACAAATGCCCTTCAGAAGAAAATCATTAAAACCTGAGATAATGTTGAGAGTTGATCCTGGCACTCACTAAACAATCTCTCAACAGGTTACAGAGTCTGACCTGGCATAGCCCCTCAACATTAATCAGATATCTCCCAAAATAGAGCATAACCTTTCAGGCACCTGTTTGCTTTTATATGGGAAAAAGAACCCAGGCAAAACTCTATTTGTAAATCTTGTTAGGGCAAAAGGGGATTCAAAAAGCATGCAAACTTTTCAATAAATCTTTGGGGGGAAAAGTCTTAGTACACATACAAAGTTTACTTACACAGAACAAGTTATATTACAGAGTTGCATTTGGGATTAGAACCAGGCTAAAACCAGAGTAACCTACATTTGAAACCTAGTTTATTCATATTAGGCAGTTATTTCTACAAGAAAACGAGTAAATAGTGGAACTGATCCATATATAAAAGGAAATTTCATTGCAGTAAACAACTGTTAAAAGAGAAATTGCATTAGATCTCGAAGATATCAAGCAACAAAGCGTAAGAAAATCCCTAGGAGCAAATGGCTACAATGAATGGTAGGAAACAGAGGTTGAGGGAGGCGCACCCTGCCTCTGGGAAGCTCACCTTCTAGTGGGCAGCTAGACTACTCACTCACAGAACTAGAGAAACGGCTCCCACAAATGCTGCTACTGAAGAGTC
Source organism: Oreotragus oreotragus (assembly GCA_006410675.1). NCBI lineage: Eukaryota > Metazoa > Chordata > Mammalia > Artiodactyla > Bovidae > Oreotragus > Oreotragus oreotragus. The sequence goes on along the minus strand of SJYX01005527.1, from coordinate 171,940 downwards.
AAAAGCAAGGGGTTAATGTTTATGGGGCACTGTGAGAGTGGAGCAAGCTTTCACTAGGAAGTGGCATTCAGATCTGGCCCTGGAAGGTAAGTCAGATCCCCACAGGCATGGAAGGGTAGTTAAAGGAAAAGAACAGCAAATTAGGTGCTGCTGGGGCCTGGGTGAGTGGCAGAAAAGTTGAGTATGCAGTGCAGAAGCTAAAGTTGTGGTGGGCCCCAAACTGCAGTCCAAGAACTTTAAGCTTTATGCTACAGACCCGTGCTGTCCAATATGGGCGCCACCGTCCATATGTGGCCATTTAGTTTGAAATGTAGCTAGTTTGGCTTGAGATGAGCTGTTAAATGTAAAATACACTCTGGATTCCAAAAACCTAGTACCCCTCAAACTGTAAAATGTCTTAGTTTCATGCTGAACATATATACATATATTTCAGATATACTGGGTTAAATAAAACATAGTAATTGAAATTAACATCATCCATTTCATTTTACTTTTTAAAATGTGGCTACTAGAAAATTTAAGATTACATATATAGTTTACAGTGTGTTTCTACTGAAGAACACTGCTCTCGACAATAGAAAATATCAAAAGTTTTTGGGTAGAAGTGTAAAATCCAATCTATATTTTAGAAAAGTAATCTTGAGAGCAGTGGAGAGAACAGGTTAAGAGAGGTTAGTCAGGCATCAGCTGTGAGATTTTAGGTTAAAGGTAATGAGAAAAGTAGAATAGACAATCACTGGAAATACAAAAAACATGAAGACAACAGGGCTCTACATCAATACATTTTGTATCAATTAGTATGAGTGTTGATTTCTGGATTTCAGGAATGAATATTGATTAGATGATTCCCCAGTTAGGAGGGGGTAAAAATGCCTTTAGAAGATACTGACTTCTGTCTCAAGAATGCTGATTTTCAGGCACCAGTGGGGTATTTTTGTGGACATGCTCTGTATGAAGTTGGGACCTCAGATTCTGCAGCTAGGAAGGCAATCAGGGCCAGATGTTTGACAAAGGTCTAGTACTGACCTCATGGATACTCAGGGAGAACAGAGCAAAAAGTTTAAGGAGTTAAGGGGAATTTTATCTTAGGAATAAGAAATGAAATGAAATGTTAGTCACTCAATCATGTCAGATTCTTTGCCCACTGTCATGGAATTCTCCAGGCAAGAATACTGGAGTGGGTAGCCATTCCCTTCTCCAGGGAATCTTCCCAAACCCAGGGATGGAATCCAGGTCTCCTGCATTGCAAGCAATTTTTTTTTTTTTTTTTTTTACCATCTGAGCTGCCAGGGAAGCCCTAGGAATAAGAATTCCTGGCCAAATACCTCATTTGTGAATTGCATTCTTATTCTAGGCATCTAATTACAAAATCAGATATAACTGATTAAGTTTAAGGAACAGCTAAGTAACCCAATTTGTCAGAATGATATACCAATAATTTCTTTAGAGATGAAGAGAAGTGAAGCTGAAAAGGTGGACAGAAAGTCTTTGAATGCCAAGATAAAGAATGTGCACTGAATACAGAAGCTATTTCCTTTAACTCACTGTAATCATCTTATGTCTCCATTCATAACATTCTGTCAGCCCATGTCTAGTTGAAGTGTTTCCTTTAACCTAAGATCCAATTAAAACCATTATTAGATTAAGATAATGGTTCCATATCTGAAAGAGCTGAGCAAAAGGCTGAGAGGAAACATCGATAGGGCACAGAACATTCCTTTAGTTGTACCATTTACAATGGGAAATGTCAAGTTTTATGAAGTGGGAAATAGGCAACTAGAGAATGATTTTTATAAAATATTTTGCTAAGTTTTCCATAGACTGCTTTTCTACAGTAGGCTTAAAAGAAAGGAGATATATCTCCCATTATTTAAATGTATCTTTTTACAGGAAGAAAATTCTTAAAGTAACAGATAATTTTCACTTTTTTAACTGAACACATTTTTGTCTTTGCCTATGGTTATAACCACATAAAAACAAAACTTTGCTGTACTTGAAAAAAAAAATCACTTATCTTTTTATTAACTCAAAAATTTACCTTTATTCTAAGCCAAAAGTACAGCAAAAAAAAGACTTGGTAAGTAAGCTAAAACTGTAGAAGCTGAAAAATCCTCTTTTCAACTGCATACGGCCACCTAACTGTGTAGTTAGTTGTAAAAGGCTCACCTTGAACAAGATTTTTAATTAAGTGACCACCACCCGCCTGAGTTTCTCCATCATTATCCATTATCAGCAAGCTGCATGAGGCTGCCATTCTTCTTAAACTCTTCCTACTATACTCATCTTCAGATCGACATGCGATTAGTTATAAGACATTTTCTAGAAGACAGTGATGCCCCCAAAATAAATACTGTTTCAATTTTAATATAAAAATCAGTGAAGAAAAGTTGGTCATTTGTTTTTATCCAACAATAGCTCTGTCAGAATTTCAAATACTAAGTAGTACCCAAAGGTAACAGAGTTTTATTCCTTGCATCTTTGATGATCTTGAGGCCTTTTACATTGAACCTCACACTCTCTAATGGAGCAAGATGGTTCTACAGGGGTTGTTTCCTTCTACAGGGGCTGTTTCTCCATCAGTGAAACACACCTCCTATCTACTAGAAAGGGTACTTGATAGTGAACTGAAACTCCAGAGGAGAAATTGAGTTAAGTATCTGGCTGGATCGCAAGAGGTGAATAAGAAAAGCAGCAGGAGACCCTCTGTACCCAACGGATAAGCATACCTAGTCTTACCCTTTCTGCAGTGAGTGCTCATCTAATGAGGAACTGGCTAGGCAGTAGCTATTGCAGTGCTACAGTTGGCTTCTTTTCAGATGCTGAGAGTCCTCTTCAAATACGAAATCTAGTGTTCTCAAAGCCAACACTATTTGTGGAGAGACATCACAACCTGAAGCATTATAACTAGAGAAAAATGAGAACGGAGTATAAACTCACTTTCTAGCAAATGGAACAGATCACACTTGTATCAACAATCCTGAAGCCTCAACTATTTGGGCATTAAGAACACTCCCCTGTGATTCAGGACTGTGAAATGTATCTGCAAATAATTATCCCAAAGGGAACAAAAAAGAAGGATTACTGGGAAAATGAATTTAAGAGTTGATTTATACAGAAAAGTATAATTTGCTTTGACTAAAACTCCTTTCAGATCTCTAGAGGTGGAATTATATAGATTATGACATCCTTCCTGCTTTAACAAGCAAGTGATATATTCCCTTTGCAAGGTTTCTCCAAAGTAAACACTATGCATCAGTCACGATGAAACGTGCATCTTCGAATTCTCCAGATACCAAGTCTACGTCAAGAACTCAAGATCTCTAAGTAAAACAGCTAACTCAAAGCTGAGGCAATAAAGCTGAAAGGATGGAAGAAAGAATGATTCAAACCCTGTGATAAAATGTGTGGAAAGGGAACCTGTCAGCAAAACTCAAATTGTGCTAAAGAAATAGTACTGTCTAGAACAATTAACAAAGCTCAAAAATGTACTCAAAGGAGGAATAAATGATCTATTTTATGTTTTAGAATTCTAAAGAAAATAGCTATTCCTTTCTAGCTCAGTAAACATGAAATTACTCAATAATTAATCAAATTAAAATGCACACACATGTTGTCCAGAATAATTCATTAGAGATTGTAATCTCCAGAAGATTATTAGGAAATGACAGCGTGAAGGCAAAGAAACTCAAAGTCAACCTTTTTAAATGAAAAAATGTTCTTTTCTCTAACTTCCTTTACCTCTTCTGTTTAAATACCAAATATTTAATGTGGAATGATGTGTTTGGACCTAACTGTGGCTGAGGACTTTGGGTATCTTAAAAATTGAGGGTGAAGTCACAGATAAAGATCACTTCACTCTTTTCTGAGCTGCAACAGTATCTTATTCAAATGCTAAATGCTGTTGGCAATGCTTTTTGGACAGGAGGAAGCAACAGACAAATCATCTGGCTGTAGGGGGGTCACACTGATTTTAAGTTATGAACAGTAGACACAGGGCCCTTAGTGTGTTACAGAATTAATAGTTTCTATTAAAGCTGAGGATTTTCCATTTCTAGATATTAGGAAATTCAGGTATGACCTAAATCAAATCCCTTATGATTATACAGTGGAAGTGAGAAACAGATTTAAGGACCTATATCTGATAGATAGAGTGCCTGATCAACTATGGAATGAAGTTCGTGACATTGTACGGGAGACAGGGATCAAGACCATCCCCATGGAAAAGAAATGCAAAAAAGCAAAATGGCTGTCTGGGGAGGCCTTACAAATAGCTGTGAAAAGAAGAGAGGCGAAAAGCAAAGGAGAAAAGGAAAGATATAAGCATCTGAATGCAGAGTTCCAAAGAATAGCAAAGAGAGATAAGAAAGTCTTCTTATGCAAAGAAATAGAGGAAAACAACAGAATGGGAAGGACTAGAGATCTCTTCAAGAAAATTAGAGATACCAAGGGAACATTTCATGCAAAGATGGGCTCGATAAAGGACAGAAATGCTAACAGAAGCAGAAGATATTAAGAAGAGGTGGCAAGAATACACAGAAGAACTGTACAAAAAAGATCTTCACGACCCAGATAATCATGATGATGTGATCACTGATCTAGAGCCAGACATTCTGGAATGTGAAGTCAAGTGGGCCTTAGAAAGCATCACTAGGAGCAAAGCTAGTGGAGGTGATGGAATTCCAGTTGAGCTGTTTCAAATCCTGAAAGATGATGCTGTGAAAGTGCTGCACTCAATATGCCAGCAAATTTGGAAAACTCAGCAGTGGCCACAGGACTGGAAAAGGTCAGTTTTCATTCCAATCCCAAAGAAAGGCAATGCCAAAGAATGCTCAAACTACCGCACAATTGCACTCATCTCACATGCTAGTAAAGTAATGCTCAAAATTCTCCAAGCCAGGCTTCAGCAATACGTGAACCGTGAACTCCCTGATGTTCAAGCTGGTTTTAGAAAAGGCAGAGGAACCAGAGATCAAATTGCCAACATC
>SJYX01005527.1:102192-158815 GCA_006410675.1 Oreotragus oreotragus | reverse complement strand
CCTAGTCAAGGCTATGGTTTTTCCTGTGGTCATGTATGGATGTGAAAGTTGGACTGTGAAGAAAGCTGAGTGCCGAAGAATTGATGCTTTTGAACTGTGGTGTTGGAGAAGACTCTTGCGAGTCCCTTGGACTGCAAGGAGATCCAACCAGTCCATTCTGAAGGAGATCAGCCCTGGGATTTCTTTGGAAGGAATGATGCTAGGGCTGAAACTCCAGTACTTTGGCCACCTCATGCGAAGAGTTGACTCACTGGAAAAGACTCTGATGCTGGGAGGGATTGGGGGCAGGAGGAGAAGGGGACGACAGAGGATGAGATGGCTGGATGGCATCACGGACTCGATGGACATGAGTCTGAGTGAACTCCGGGAGATGGTGATGGATAGGGAGGCCTGGCGTGCTGGGATTCATGGGGTCGCAAAGAGTCGGACACGACTGAGCGACTGAACTGAACTGAACTGAGACCCAACAAAGATTATCTCAGTAAAACACGTGTCCAACTCTTTGCAACCCCATGGACTGTAGCCTACCAGGCTGCTCTGTCCATGGAATTTTCCAGGCAAGAGCTGGAGTGGGTTGCGATTTCCTTCTCCAGGGGATCTTCCTGACCCAAGGATCGAACCTGGGTCTTCCGCATTGCAGGCAGACGCTTTACCATCTGAGCCACCAGTTCAGTTCAGTTCAGTCGCTCAGTCGTGTCCGACTCCTTGCGACCCCATGAATCGCAGAACGCCAGGACTCTTAAGTGATCATTTCTGGCATCAAAGTCGTTATAAACACACTGGGCAAGGGCACGGGCTTTGGAGTCAGACCTGGGTTCAAATTCCAGCTCCAGGACTCAGATGAGGTGTACTAAGGGCACCCTGGGTAACACTTTGAGCCTCATTATCTTCACCTGCAAATGGGAATCAACTCATGAACATCAAGTCCTGGTGTGAGGGAATAGGGATAATTGTGTAAAGATTGCCTCATTACAGTGCTCAGCTCCTGGCCAACACACAGTAAATGAGTGTTATGCCTCTCTTTAAAAAGGCCAAGTTATAGACTGTGTATAGACTCTGCAGTGATCAGAAAAAAAGAGTACTTTGGTCAGTGTTGGCTGCAAGCTTGACAAACACTGGACTATGGTTTCAATCAAAAGACAATTCCCACTCATGAATAACATCTAAAAGATGAGTGGTCCATTCAGCTTTCCTGGTCACACATCCACCACCATTTAATATTCCATTAAACATTTAACAGCAACATTTTCAAGCACCAAGGAACAAACCTGTATTTGTCTCCAAAAAATACACAAAGAAAAAGACTCACCTGCATCTTGAGGAAATAAACTAGCTTTCTTTTTCCAGAAATGACTCTGAAGTAACCTTATTTAACAAATATCTCTTAAGCGCCTGCTGCCTACAATGTGCCAAGGTTCACACTTTGAAATTTATCGTTTTAAGTGGGGAATCTTATAATAACTACTAACACATAGATGTTAGTGGACCTAACGATCTCCTGAGCCTACTATGGTAACAGCAACGCCTCTATCATAATTTTCGTCTCCTTATTGTGACCCCCTTCAGGGCTGAGACTTTCTCATACTGGTAACATCTTTCATCTCTGAGTGCTAGCAGGGCTCCCATCACAACAGTTCTGAATTCCTGCTGCACACTGAGATGACCTGTGGAACCCAAACCCCACCTACAGAGCCAGTAGGCCCAAGGTAAGCCTGGGCCTTGTAACAAAGTATAAAAATCCAAACTATACAAGACTTCTTCCGCACACTAAGACTTCTTCCGCACACTAAGGACTCCATAAAGACCAGATGGACACATGCATGCCCAAGCCAAATGACTGTGCCTCTGAAATGTCTCTTCTACCAATCAATTCCGTTTTCAATTTTCAAAGTCAACTCTTCTCTTGCATTTTCTAACCCAATTACAGGCAGCCAAACCCAGCCACACTTCCAGGCTTGAAACCTTAAAGAAGCTTCCAGAAGGTAAAAACCTCAAAATCAACTTCAATTTCTCTTTCTCCTTCACTCTCTTTGTCCAATTATCATTAAGTCCTGTTGATTCTATGTCTGCATTGTGCCTGAAGCCCAGCTACTTCCCAGTGTCCCTAGTTAAACCCCATTCTAGCTCAGACCATTGCAGGAGCTTCCTAATTGGTCTTTTGCCTTCTGAGCTCTCATTATATCCTACCTTTTTTTTTTTAAACAAGACTGCTACGTCTATATTATATTTCTTGTCTACTACCTTCCATGTATATACACTTATTTACTTGTATTTCCAAGAACATTCTCTAGAAGAATATATAAGAAACTGATATCACTGGTTTCTTCTGGGAGAGGAACTTCTGCAGCTAGGAGACAAGGGAAACCTTACTGTACGCATACTTTTGAATTCTCAATGCCTTCTGCTTTCTGTACCATCCAGTGTGTTGTTTCTTCAAAACACAATCAAACTAAACCCAAAACAACAAAAGCAAAAACATCTTCTATAGCTTTCTATCAAAACCGAAAAACAAAACGACACCCAACATGGCAACTGTGACCTTCGACAACTTGGTCTTCATCTGCTTTTTAACATCAATTCTCAGTCATCCATCCATCTCTACCTTGCCAGCCCAAACTACTCTCTAGCCTCAAAACAGCTGTATTTGGGAAGTCTTCTGTGCCTCTGCTGATCACTCAATCTGGAGAGCCTTACCAATCCTCTCACTTCGCTCAATTTATTGAAAAACCGATCTCTGGAAGCCCAACTCCATGTTTCCACATCTCCCAACGTGTATGCATTCTTTCATACTGTTTCTGTGCATATGTGAACTTCTCCATGGGGCTATGAAACGTCAGAGCCGAAATCTGTTTTGTTCTTGGGTCTTTTACACAGCATCTATCAGGGACTAACAGGAAGCAACCAGTAAACAATGAATTCAGTTGACTGTACTGGTAAGTCAGAATACCGAATTCTTGTATACCAACTTTCACCTGAGCACTTCAAAAAGAGAATTAATCCATTGGGGGTGGGGGAGAGGGATAAACTGGGAGACTGGGATTAACACATACACACTACTAAAATAGATAACTAATAAGAACTTAATAAGAACTTACTGTTATCGTGTCCCTTGAGATGAGTTATGAAACATTACCGGATGGACTCTTTTCTTAGATTTTTTCTCACCTATATATATATTTACTAGGAAACGACATGTGGATTTTGATGTAACATTTAGTTGAAATAAGGTTTCTTTTAAAAATTTTTGTTTCTCTCTCCCTCCTTTACTCGGGTAACGGAGTAGGATGTCAACGTGTTCCACAGTACGGGAGGAGAGTGTTGTAATTTGATTCGGACTTACCTTTCTGTGAACTTTTCCTCAGAACCTCTACTGTGGCGAAGGTCGTAAGAAACGGTGATTGACCGACATCCTGTGACTGGTTTATTGAAGAGATTTGAAATCAAAAGAGTTGACACTTTATTTCCCGTCCTCCTGTTTAAGAGACGTCTCAAAGATTCTAAGATTCAGTGTTACAGACCTAGTGTTATTTGACCTTTTAAGACTTTCTCTACCCTTATGGTCTGGTGGACTGGACGGAGAACTCTTTGGACATATGTCCAGTCCTTCGTTGTCAATCTTGACCTGTACCTTGTTGTCTGACCAAGGTTTATCCTTTTCCTCACGCAGTTCCGACATATAACAGAGGGACGAATAAATTGAATCTACGTCTCATGTAGTACTCTTTGCGACCCGACCTTCTTCGTGTTCGACCTTAGTTCTAACGGCCCTCTTTATAGTTATTGGAGTCTATACGTCTACTGTGGTGGGAATACCGTCTTTCACTTCTCCTTGATTTTTCGGAGAACTACTTTCACTTTCTCCTCTCAATTTTCAACCGAATTTCGAGTTGTAAGTCTTTTTCTTCTAGTACCGTAGACCAGGGTAGTAAAGTACCCTTTATCTACCCCTTTGTCACCTTTGTAACTGACTAAAATAAAAAGACCCGAGGTTTTGGTGACGTCTACCATTAACGTCGGTACTTTAATTTTCTGTGAATGAGGAGCCTTCTTTTCAATACTGGTTGGATCTGTCGTAATATAATTTTTCGTCTCTGTAATGAAACGGTTGTTTCCAGGTAGGTCAGTTCCGATACTAAAAAAGGTCACCAGAACATCCCTACACTCCCAACCTGATATTTCTTTCGATTCGCGGTTTCTTAACTACGAAAACTTGACACCACGACCTCTTCTGAGAACGTTCAGGGAACTTGACGTTCCTCTAGGTTGGGCGGGTAGGATTTCCTCTGGTCAGGACCCACAAGTCACCTTCCTGACTACAACTTCGCCTTTGAGGTTTTGAAACCGGTGGACTACACTTCTCGACTGAGTAAACTTTTCTGGGACTACGACTCTTGCTAACTCCCGTCCTCCTCTTCCCTTGTTGTCTCCTACTCTACCAACCTACCTTAGTGGTTGAGCTACTTGTACCTAAACCCACCTGAGGTCCTCAACCACTACCTGTCCCTCCGGACCTCACGACGTCAAGTACCCACGTTTCACAGTCTGTACTGACTCACTGACTTCAGTGTTACGTTCTGTTCCCTCGGACCAAATCTTTGAGATATTTTATTTTCAATTGTCCGTGCATGATTCAGTGAAATCGGTACAGGTTGAGAAACGTTGGGATACCTATCATCGGGCGGTCCGAGGAGACAGGTGTCCTAAGAGGTCCGTTCTTATGGTCTCACCCGACGGTACAGGAAGAGGTCCCCTAGAAGGTCTGGGTCCCTTCAAACTCATATCTCTTATGTCTCCTGAAATGGCAGGTGGATTCTTTACCACTAGTGCCACCTGGAAAGAATATTACATTTACTGTATGAACTAGTTTTGAAGCAAACATTCCATTGCAGGCTTCTCAGTTTATCCTTTCCCATTAGTATACCACCTCATGTATGTTTTCAGAGAATTTCAATAATGATTAAAAAAAGATAATGTCCCATATCCTTTTACTTCAGTTTTAACCATCTGACTAGAATGTTGAGGAAGTTTTTTCTCCTTTAGGCCACTGATAAAAAGGAAGGCCAACCATTTTTCAATTTGAAATTCTGATAAAATAAAAGACAGCTATAGATTAACTGGCTTCACTGAATTCAGACAATTCATAAATGATTTAGTATATATGTGTAGAATTTATTCACAAAACACATCAAAGACCATTAATTGTTCAGTGAATTCAGTGTACATGAACAAGCAAACTAAGACGAATGTGGCTTCTCAAGAATTGAGAAGTGGATTTTTAAAAACAATACATGCATAAGACATCTCTGTGTATATATTCTCATTTCATAGCAACACTGATGACCATATTGCCAATTAACATTCAACCTAGAGACCATGAACAGTTTTCTTGTGTAAATAGTTTAAATCTATTTTCTAATTCAAAACTGCTACCCAAACACTTATGTAAAAACAGAAGCACTCTTTGTTTGCTTCATTCAGCATAGCTTAACCTTTTGCATCTGCCTCAAATGACAGCACAGACTACTTTGATAAGTCAAAAACCTAGTGGAGACAGCATCCTTGAAAGATCAAAATGTACAGTCACAGTAGTACAAAAAGAAAGAAGTTCCCTCATCATGAGGGAATGAGCAAAAAGAAATGAGTAAAAGAAAAAGAAAAATCAGTGCAAAAATGTGTTGGAACTGGCTTGAGTTAAAATAGTACTCAGTCACTAAACAGAAAGCACTCTTTGTAGCAAGTCACTTTTGTAGTCTCTGGCAAAGGTTTTGCAGTCATTTTGTAGTCCGTGGGATTCATACCAACAATTCAATCAATTCTAGAACTATTCACCAGCTACAAACTTATTCACCTCAAAAATAACTGTTTAAGAACCTAGTAAATTCATAAATTGTTAAATGTGACAGACTCAAGATCAACAATAAGCTTATATACATATTTTTAAATTTTTCCTTATTTATTTTTGTTGCTCTGGGTCTTTGTTGCTTTGCATGGGGGCTACTCGAGTTGCAGTGCGCAGGCTTCTAATGTTGCAGAGCACAGGTTCTAGGCACGCGGGCTGCAGTAGTTTTGACAGCGGGGCTCGGTAATTGCAGTTTGAGGGCTCTAGAGCGCGAGCTCAATGGCTGTGCCGCAGGGGCTTAGCTGCTCCGCAGCACGTGGTATCTTCCTGGACCAGGGACCAAACCTGTGTTCCTTGTATTGGCAGACAAATTCCCATCCAATGCACCACCAGGGAGGTTTCAACAATAAGCTTACTGATGAGAGTAATTTCATAACCAATGGAAAGGTATGAATTTGTATAACTTTTTTGGAGGGACCTACACTACTATTTAAATCAGAAGCCTTTCAAAAGTTCACAGCCTTAGACTCAGGAACTCCTCTTCAAGGAATTTATCCTAAGGAAATATTCCAATGTAGAGATATTTACTCTAGTGTTACTTGTAACAGAAAATTGGAAATAATCTAAATAACTAAAAATAGAGGACTTCATGGGCTATATATGTAGCAAAATATACCTAAGATTATTAGTATGGAAATATGCTCAAGTTACATTACTTATTAATAACATTACAGAGCAGAATATATAGTAACCTGATCTTATTTGTTAATTTGTTTACATACAATTATATATACACAAAAGTTAGAGGAAACCACACTGACTGTAACTGAGTTATAAGTTACAAGTATTTCATACTGTGCTTTTGTGAACATGTATTACTTTTTATAAGCACAAAACAAAATCATTTAAAAGCACTAGATTAGAAAGAGAAAACTTAGGTTCAAGTCCCAGCTCTGATACTAGCTGTACTAACCTTACTGATGAGTCAACTTTATAGATGAGGAAACAGACACAGATTAAGCAGAGGTAAGAGCAACTATCTCATAGTTAAAAGATTAAATAAGGTGAAACATAAAAATACACTGTAAAATCTAAAGCACTGAATAAAGCACTGGTAAGTTGAATCATACTTTGTGTCAGATATTGAACAAAGGCTTAAGAGAAAACAGAATGAAGTATCTTCACTCTTTAAAGAAAAGTTTCTGCTCCTTCACTGCCCCACCCCCACCACCACAGCATTCCCCTAAAATCCACTTTGGGATCCCATTCAAAAGTGTTTAGCATTTTCTTTAAAATTTTAAACTGGAAGATCGGTGCCACTTGTCAACTCAAGTTTAAATGAGTAAGTTCATGTCATCAGCCCAATGCCTTCTGCAGTGTGTCAGTTTCTGCAAAAAATGTTTTGATTTATGAAGCAATTCTGTGAACTGTGTGAACTGTTTAATAACAGGAAACAAATGCTTTTAGATCTCAGAGAGATAGAAAACTATTAGATTTTAAAAATATTTGACAACTTTCAAACAAGACAGATCACTGAATTTAATACAAATAACAAAAATTAGGATATAGGAAACCAGTTCTTAAAATGAGACCAAAAGTTAACACTAGCTTTGAAAGGCAAACTTAGAAAGCACATCATTCTTCAACTACAGAAAAGTATAACTTCTTTAGACAGAACAAACTGTCATCTTACTCTTCCAAAGCATTTTCCTGAAAATTCTGACTTAAAGTCCCAGTTAAGGCCTCTCTAAAAGGCAAAGGGACCTTTATAAAATGAATTTGACATTTAGTTTGAACTTGACATAAGCGTTTATTCAAAGGACATGGTTGTAGGTCAAATACTCTGACCTGGTGTAGTGGTTCTTGAGTCACAGGAGTACAAACTCCGTTTGGACACTGTTGCAACCATTCAGGTCATGTATTGGGCAGTTTCAGAAAGCAGGGCTAAAGTTCAGGAACAGCCTCCTCTAATCCAGGTTCCCTCAACTACTCTCCCCCAAAAAACACCCACAACACAACCAGCTAATATGCTACCTCTTACCTTCTGCTACAATTTAAAGCCTTTTAACAGAAGTATATTTTCTAAAAAGTATTGTCATGCATTTAAAATGCAATTATTTGCTCTATTAAAAAAAAAATTCATCCAGATTTCTTTAAAGAGATTATTAACAAACAGAGAGAAGCTGGAAGTTAGGAAAATTTAAAACCTAAGCTTGAGAATTTCTAGATTAAAAACTGACTAAAAGAAAAGTAGCTCTCTCTGATAGTATAACAAATGAGAAAATGACTTTAAAAATAATACACCTTATACCTTATGAAAAGTACAATATACCTATGTAGCAAAATGAGAAAAATATCAGTGAACAGGATTTAAGAAACAAACAGCAAAATTCCTCTATCTGTTAACCCTGTAATCTATCTATTACAGAATGAGAGAATACCATGAAGAGTCGAAGAGCAACTGATCAGTGGCTATTTTTTCGTCAGTAGCTTCTTAAACCCTGCTGTTTCTACGAGTCCTGGAAGGCTCTTTTACTGAGCCAACAATTCTCATACTTCCTTAACATTCCACAATTTTCTCTCGAAAGCAAACAGATTATTATGAAATCCAGCATATTTAAAGTACTGATTGATCTCAGAACTTATATATCTGATCGCTGACATTTCAAAAATATTCCCCCTCTAGTAATAATTATTTTAGAACCATATAAAATAGATATATAAAGACAACTATATTGCTCAGTTACAGAGTTATAATATGACTGGCAATTTCATTTCTTGGTATATACCCAAGAGAACAGAAAATATGCTTACAAAAAAACTTATATAAAAAAATGTGTCACAACAGCCCAAAAGTGGAAACCACACAGGATCCATTAACTGATATTTTTAAATGTGGCATACCCATATCAGAATAGTATTCAGCCATAAAAAGGAATATACACTAGAGTATAAATAAATCTTCTACTACTGCTTCTGCTTTATATTTTGGGGGTTTTTTGGCCATGAAGCATGTAGGATCTTGGCTCCCTGACCAGGGCCTGAACTGGCATCTTCTGCATTGGAAAGCAAAGTCCTAACCGCTAGACTGCCAGGAAGTCCCAATATGGGTAAATTTTAAAAATCTTATGCTGAGTGAAAAAAGTCAGACACCAAAGACCACGTACTACATGATTTCATTCACCTGAAATGCCCAAAATAGACACATCTGTAGTGTCAGAATCTACTTTCTGTTGCCAGGGGCTGAGGAAGGGGAGTTGGGAAGTGACTAATCATTAGGGGTTTTCTTGCAGAGTGATGAATATGTTCTGGAACTAGTTAGTGGCAGTGGTTGCACAACCTTATGAATGCTGTGTTACTGAACTTTTCACTTTAAACAGTCAATGTCATGGCAGGTGAATTGTATATTAAAAAAAAAATTCAGTCAGGGTCATGTCGGCTGAATGTTGACAAGTAGGTCAGGTTGAATTCTGACTTTCAGAAAATTGTGACTATATAAATGAGACTGGTTTCCTGACACAGCTTGAAATCTAGAAAAGGGAAATTCAAGAGGGCTTCTTGAAAGGCTGAAATTAGCACACATACACACTCCTTCAAGGTGACTAGTACTTCATTAACAAGGCAACTCACTTTCAAGATATAGAGCTTTTTTTTTGATCAAGTATATCAAAATTACTGACTGTTGGAAAACATCAAATTCTACCTAACCAGTTCACTTCCAAAATAAAACTTTGATCTTTATATTGTTCAAGTAATTTTCATACTTTAAGACAACCACTTTTTATTAAAATTTTTTTGTGTGTGGTCATGCTGAGTGATTTACAGGATCCTAGTTCTCTGACCAGGTATCAAACTTTGTACCCTGTGCAGTGGAAGTGTGGAGGACTTAACCACTGGACTCCCAGGAAGTCCCAGACAAACTACTTTTAAGACTGGCACAACTCACAGAAACATTTCATATTTCTGGCCACAATCAAAGTTTTACCTAGAGGCTAGACTTTTATTTCTGTTTAAGGTTTCAAGTTCAGTTCAGTCACTCAGTCATGTCCAACTCTTTGTGACCCCATGGACTGCAGCACACCAGGCCTCCCTGTCCATCACCAACTCCTAGAGTTCACCCAAACTCACGTGCATTGAGTCGGTGATGCCACCCAGCCATCTCATCTTCTGTCGTCCCCTTCTCTTCCTGCCCCCAGTCCCTCCCAGCATCAGAGTCTTTTCCAATGAGTCAACTCTTCGCATGAGGTGGCCAAAGTATTGAAGTTTCAGCCTCAGCATCAGTCCTTCATGAACACCCAGGACTGATCTCCTTTAGGATGGACTGCTTGGATCTCCTTGCAGTCCAAGGGACTCTCAAGAGTCTTCTCCAGCACCAAAGTTCAAAAGCATCACTTCTTCGGCGCTCAGCCTTCTTCACAGTCCAACTCTCACATCCATACATGACCACTGGAAAAACCATAGCCTTGACTAGACGCACCTTTGTGGGTAAAGTAACGTTTCTGCTTTTTAATATGCTGTCTAGGTTGGTCATAACTTTTCTTCCGAGGAGTAAGCATCTTTTAATTTCATGGCTGCAATCACCATCTGCAGTGATTTTAGAGCCCAGAAAAATAAAATCGGCCAATGTTTCCACTGTTTCCCCATCTATTTCCCATGAAGTGATGGGACCGGATGCCATGATCTTCGTTTTCTGAATGTTGAGCTTTAAGTCAACTTTTTCATTCTCCTCTTTCACTTTCAAGAGGCTTTTTAGTTCCTCTTCACTTTCTGCCATAAGGGTGGTGTCATCTGCATATCTGAGGTTATTGATATTTCTCCCGGCAATCTTGATTCCAGCTTGTGTTTCTTCCAGCCCAGCGTTTCTCATGATGTACTCTGCATATAAGTTAAATAAGCAGAGTGACAATATATAGCTTTGACGTACTCCTTTTCCTATTTGAAACCAGTCTGTTGTTCCATGTGCAGTTCTAACTGTTGCTTCCTAACCTGCATACAGGTTTCTCAAGAGGCAGGTCAGGTGGTCTGGTATTCCCATCTCTTTCAGAATTCTCCACAGTTTCTTGTGATCCACGCAGTCAGAGGCTTTGGCATAGTCAATAAAGCAGAAATGTTCTAACTGTTGCTTCCTGACCTGCATACAAATTTCTCAAGAGGCAGGTTAGGTGGATTGAATAGTAACAGAAAAAAAAAAAAAGATACTACACTGCAAAATATATGTGCTACAAATAATGTAGGAATCATGGAAATGTACAGATTTAATAATAACGTGTGAAAATAAACATACATCCATCTGGCACAGATCCTTCTTTAAAGGACTTGCTGTCCAGCTGTGGGAAAAACAGTCAGCAGACAATCTTCATCTGTCAGCTCTTGTAGGGTCCACCTCAGCTGCAGAGAGCCACCTACCAACCGTAAGGCCAAGCCCACATCTAATAACTGGGGGAAGTAGGGGTTGACCAGACCAGCCCAGTTCTGAAAATCCAACACTATATTCAAAGACAGTATTCTCATTAATCTATCAAAAAAACTGGTTTAAATGCAAATTTTTATTTTTAACATTGGAAAATCAATTTGTATACTCCTCCTAGTAATAGATTGCCAAATAGTTATACAATGATTTCAGTAGTTTCTGAAAGAAGGCTCAATAAAATTTAACATTCATTCATTTTAAAGAAGGAATATCTTTTTCCAGCCCTTCACTTTCAGTCTGTATGTGTCCCTTGTTTTGCAGTGGGTCTCTTGTATGGTAGTTTGAGCATTCTTTGGCATTGCCTTTCTTTGGGATTGGAATGAAAACTTACCTTTCCAGTCCTGTGGCCACTGCTGAGTTTTCCAAATTTGCTGGCATATTGAGGGCAGCACTTTCACAGCATCATCCTTCAGGATTTGAAACAGCTCAACTGGAATTCCATCACCTCCACTAGCTTTGTTTGTAGTGATGGTTTCTAAGGCCCACTTGACTTCACATTCCAGGATGTCTGGCTCTATATTAGTGATCACACCATCATGATTATCCGGGTTGTGAAGATCTTTTTTGTACAGTTCTTCTGTGTATTCTTGCCACCTCTTCTTAATATCTTCTACTTCTCTTAGGTCCATACCATTTCTGTCCTTTTTCGAGCCCATCTTTGCATGAAATGTTCCCTTGGTATCTCCAGTTCTCTTGAAGAGATCTCTAGTCTTACCCATTCTGTTCTTTTCCTCTGTTTCTAAATTCAAAAACAACTGAAATCATTCCAAGCATCTTTTCTGACCACCATGCAGTAAGATTAGATGTCAATTACAGAAGAAAAGCTATTAAAAATTCCAACATATGGATGCTGAACAACACGCTGCTGAATAACCAAGAAATCACATAAGAAATCAAAAGATGCATAGAAATGAATGAAAATGAAAACACAACAACCCAAAATCTATAGGACACTGTAAAAGCAGTGCTAAGGGGAAGGTTCATAGCAATACAGGCTTCCTCAAGAAACAAGAAAAAATTCAAATAAATAACCTAATTCTAAACCTAAAGCAACTAGAAAAGGAAGAAATGAAGAATCCCAGGGTTAGTAGAAGGAAAGAAATTTTAAAAATTAGGGCAGATAATAAATGCATAAGAAACAAAAGAGACCTTAGCAAAAATCAACAAAGCCAAAGGCTGGTTCTTTGAGAAGATAAATAAAATTAACAAACCACTAGCCAGACTCATCAAGAAACAAAGGGAGAAGAATCAAATCAAGAAAATTAGAAGTGAAAATGGAGAGATCACAGACAACACAGAAATACAACGGATCATAAGAGATTACTATCAGCAGCTACATGCCAATAAAATGGACAACTTGGAAGAAATGGACAAATTCTTAGAAAAGTACAACTTTCCAAAACTGAACCAGGAAGAAATAGAAAATCTTAACAGACCCATCACATGCACGGAAATTGAAACTGTAATCAGAAATCTACCAGCAAACAAAAGCCCAGGACCAGGTGGCTTCACAGCTGAATTCTACCAAAAATTTCGAGAAGAGCTAGCACCTATCCTTCTCCTAGTTTTTCTCACAGTGGTCACAGCTGCTCTGTGACTGGGTCGCCCCTACTGCATGAGCGTGCTTCTTTGGGTCTTACCCCAGGGCAGGGCAGGGCACGGTGCAATTACAAAAAAAACCACGGTTTTCCTTCTAGTCTGTCTGTCGTAGTCCTCTGATCAGTAAAAGGACAGCTTCTGTTGGAGTTTTTCTTCCTGTGTCTGCTGTGCAGTTCTGGGATTCAGGAGTCTGGGATGAGAGACATGGGAAGATAAAACAAAACAAAACCATAAACTCACCACCATACCATTCCATGAGTTCTGATTTCTCTCTCCCAGTCTCCTGTAACTGATTTTCAGAGTCCTCCAATAATTTCATGTATTCTGTCCAAGGCTTTAGTGGTAATCTGGGGGAGAGACAGGGTGGAGTGTGTTTACTCACCTAACTAGACCTGGGACTCCTGCCTTGGTATTTTTAATTACACAAATTAGATATCATGTTACTGTTTAATAAGCTCAGTATTACTTTTTATTCACCTGCATGCTAACTTATATGCAGAGTACATCATGAGAAACGCTGGGCTGGAAGAAGCACAAGCTGGAGTCAAGATTGCCAGGAGAAATATCAATAACCTCAGATATGCAGATGACACCACCCTTATGGCAAAAAGGGAATGGGGGGGGGGGGGAGGGGCAGTTATGGGACGTTACCAGGAAAAGCACAATAAACAAGGGTATGATGCTTATACAGATTTAAGTCCCTGCCTTCTCCAATCACAAGTGTTTCTAGAGAATTCTTTCTCATCTGCTTCTTGGTACAGAGATGAAGACACCCTTAAAAATCAAGCTTTCTCTTATATATGTATAGTTCTCTTAGAAAAGGATAACTACTTGGTTTTCGGAGCTTTCCCTTTGTCTGCTGTTTCTTATAAATAACCAGCTCGAGATAATCCCCATGCCTGAAGCATATTTGGGGGTGACAAATTCTCATGACCTTCAGAGATCTGTTCTGAGCTCTGCCATTACTTGCTTATTTCACAAAGTGTGAATCATCTTTCTAGTTTCTTTCTGCTTTTTTCTTTTGGGGGGCAGTGGCAGCATCTGGGATCTTAGTTCCTGGTTCGGGGGTCAAACCCAGGCCCCCTCAGCTAAAGCGCTGAGTCCTAACCACTGGACTGCCAGGGAATTCCCTTTTTAAGATTTTGTACAACTAAAGCCATTCCTGGCAATAATGTTTCTTAGACTCCTTCAACCAGAGTGAGTTAGACTTCAGTTTAAATTTCAGATTCTCCAGTCAAATTGTATATAAGGACTTTTAAATTTTAACAAAAATAAATCAAGTTGTAAATGGCTATTAGTAGGTGAATAGTCAATTAAGTTGTGCAATTATTACAAATACTGGATGTTTATTGCCATAGAGGCATGTATATAACTCCTAAACATTTAAAGCATCACACTAAAGTGTACGTGAATCAAGTGCAGAGCATATCTGGTGGTGAAAATAGTTATTTGGCTGTTACGGCTCCTCTCCCTCAATTAGCATTGATAATGGAGTTTATTCTAGGAGAAAGTGATGTCTCTTCAATACCACTTTTCAAGTGCGTTTTCTGGAAAACAAGTCTGCTCATTAACTGGGGTTCTACTGCAAAATGTTTTTTTTTTAAACCAATAAATTTGAGAAATAAGCTATTTCAGACTATTGCAAGAGTCCCTAGAAGCTTTAGTATACTGGTAGTCATTGTGGACCTTAAAAGGAGAAAAACAGTTTATAATTTGATGACATCCAATTATTTCACTTTGTTTCATTCACAGTACTTTTTGTCTGCTAACAAATCTTTACCTACATCTAGATTGTAAAGCATTTTCTTTTATGCTTTCTTCTGGAAAGTTTATTTATTTTTATCTTTTCCATTTGGGGCTATGAATCATTTGTGTTAATTTTCACAAATGGTGTTGTTATGCTGTTGTTCAGTTGTGTCTGACATTTGTGACTCTATGGACTGCAGCACGTCAGACTTCCCTGCCTTTCACTGTCTCCTGGAGTTTGCTCAGACTCATGTTCATTATCGATGATGCCATCAAGCATCTCATCCTCTTTCACCCCCTTTTCCTGCCCTCAATCTTTCTTAGCATCAGGGTCTTTTCCAATGAGTTGGCTCTTCGAATCGGGTGGCCGAAGTATTGGAGCTTCAGCTTCAGCAACCATCCTTCCAATGAAAATTCAGGGTTGATATCCTGTAGGATTGACTAGATTGATCTCCTGGCTGTCCAAGGGACTCTCAGGAGTTTTCTCTAGCACCATAGTTCGAAAGTATCAATTCTTCGGCGCTCAACTTTCTTTGTAGTCCAACGCTCGTTATCTGTACGTGACAGTTGGAAAAACCCTGGCTTTGACTAGATGGACCTTTGTCAGCAAAGTGATGTCTCTGCTTTTTAATATGCTGTCTAGGTTTACCATGACTTTTCTTCCAAGGAGCAAGCATCTTTTAATTTCATGACTCCAGTACTGTCTGCAGTGATTCTGGAGCCAAGAAAATAAAGTCTGTCACTGTTTCCATTTTTTCCCCATCTATTTGCCATGAAGTGATGGGACTGGATGCCATGATCTTAGTTTTATGAATGTTGAGTTTTAAGCCAGCTTTTTCACTCTTTCTCACCTTCATCAAGAGGCTGTTTAGTTCCTCTTTACTTTCTGCTGTTTCTGAGGTAGTTGATACTTCACCCAGTAATCTTGATTTCACCTTATGATTCATCCATTTCCTATGATGTTCTCTGCATATAAGTTAAATAACCAAGGTGACAATATACAGCCTTGACGTAATTCTTTCCCAATTTGAAGNCTTTCTCACCTTCATCAAGAGGCTGTTTAGTTCCTCTTTACTTTCTGCTGTTTCTGAGGTAGTTGATACTTCACCCAGTAATCTTGATTTCACCTTATGATTCATCCATTTCCTATGATGTTCTCTGCATATAAGTTAAATAACCAAGGTGACAATATACAGCCTTGACGTAATTCTTTCCCAATTTGAAGCCAGTCCATTGTTCCATTTCTGGATCTAACTGTTGCATCTTGACCTGCATACAAGTTTCTCAGGAGGCATGTAAGCTGGTTTGGTATTCCCATCTCATTAAGAATTTCCCACAGTTTGTTGTGATCCACACAGTAAAAGTTTTTAGCGTAGTCAATGAAGCAGATGTTTTTTCTGGAATTCTCTTGCTTTCTCTATTATCCAATGAATGTTGGCAATTTAATCTCTGGTTCCTCTGCCTTTTCTAAATCCAGGTTATACATCTGGAAGTTTTTGGTGCATGTACTGCTGAAGCCTAGCTTGAAGGATTTTGAGCATTACTTTACTAGTGTGTGAAGTGAGTGCAATCATACAGTAGTTTGAACATTCTTTGGCATTGTACTTCTTTGGTATTGGGATGAAAACTGACCTTTTCCATTTCTGTGGCCACTGCTGAGTTTTCCACATTTGTTGGCATATTGAGTGCAGCATTTTAACAGCATCATATTTTAGGATTTGAAATAGCTTAGCTGGAATCCCATCACCTTCACTAGCTTTGTTCACAGTGATGCTTCCTAAAGTCAACTTGACTTCAAACTCCAGGATGTTGGGCTCTCAATGCATGACCACACCATCATAGTTTTCTAGGTCATTAAGACCCCCCTTTTTGTTTTTAATAGTTCTTCTGGGTATTCTTGCCACCTCTTCTTAATCTCTTCTGCTTCTGTTAGGTCTTTACTGTTTATAACCTTTATTGTGCCCATCTTTGCATGAAATGTTCCCTTGATCTCCGATTTTCTTGGAGAGATCTCTAGTTTTTTTCTGACCTTTTCCAGTCCTGTGGCCACTGCTGAGTTTTCCAAATTTGCTGGCATATTGAGTGCAGCACTTTCACAGCATCATCTTTCAGGATTTGAAACAGCTCAACTGGAATTCCATCACCTCCACTAGCTTTGTTCTTAGTGATGCTTTCTAAGGCCCACTTGACTTCACATTCCAGGATGTCTGGCTCTAGATTAGTGATCACACCATTGTGATTATCTGGGTTGTGAAGATCTTTTTTGTACAGTTTTTCTGTGTATTCCTGCCACCTCTTCTTAACATCTTCTGCTTCTGTTAGGTCCAGACCATTTCTGTCCTTTATCGAGCCCATCTTTGCATGAAATGTTCCCTTGGTATCTCTAATTTTCTTGAAGAGATCTACAGTCTTTCCCATTCTGTTGTTTTCATCTATTTCTTTGCATTGATTGCTGAGGAAGGCTTTCTTATCTCTCCTTGCTATTCTTTGGAACTCTGCATTCAGATGCTTATATCTTTCCTTTTCTCCTTTGCTTTTCGCCTCTCTTCTTTTCAGAGCTATTTGTAAGGCCTCCTCAGACAGCCATTTTGCTTTTTTGCATTTCTTTTCCATGGGACAGTCTTAATCCCTGTCTCCTGTACAATATCACGAACCTCCATCCATAGTTCATCAGGTACTCTGTCTATCAGATCTAGTCCCTTAAATCTATTTCTCACTTCCACTGTATAATCATAAGGGATTTGACTTAGGTCATACCTGAATGGTCTAATGGTTTTCCTACTTTTTTCAATTTAAGTCTCTTAAGGTTTCAAGTTAATCAAGCTTAAATAAACATTGTCCAGTTTTACAAGAATTACTTTACAACTCAATACAACTCAAAGCCAGAACTTAGATGGCCTACACCATGCTATCTTTTTTTCAACAAACTGTGGTTTAGTATACAAAGGAGTTTTTGCTCCATTTTAATTATGAGTCATAGAATGAATAAAGAACTACACACACACACACACACACACCCTTAAGGGAGAAAAGCATTACCAGAATGATTTAACGGTACCAGAAGACAGACCAGTTCTGAACTCACCTATCTTGTCAAGAACGCTTAACCAGTGGTGTAATAGAAAGAGGACTGGAACAGGGAATCTTGGTGCTAGTCCTAATTCTGCCATTAACCTTGGCAAAGTAACCTTGTGGGGTTACTCCTAATGGAGTAATCTTGGTAAAGTCATTTGACCCTCTGCAGACTTCTGTCTTCTTTTCAGTAAAATGAAAGAATTGGATTCCAAGGTTTCTAAATCTTACAATCCTCAACAGTCTTTGATTCTATTGTTAAGTAGCTTAGGGCTCTGAGAGGCCCAGCAATTACACACTAGGCAGCTCCCATATTTTTATGTACTTAGGCAACCACGCCGCATTGAGTAACAAGAGAACCCAGTATTAGTCACAGGGAAGAAGGAAAAAGAAAAGTGCACATAGCTCCTGCTGGTACTGGTTTACTCCTGTTGGACCTAATAAAGAGAAAGCACCTTTGCCAATTTTCCAGGGGATAGGAGTGGTTCCTATGTCTCACCACACCCACCATAGTTGGTTTTTCCTAAAAGAAATCCAGTGGGACTCTACAAAAATGTTGTAAAGCAGCAAGTACTTTTAGTCACTGCATGACTAACAGGACAGATCAATTCTAAATTAAAGAAATAAAACAGCTTTCTCTTTCTAATACAAAAAGAAATAAACAGCTTTCATTCCAAAGAGTCCTAGATGACCACAGTGAGTTGCACAGATAACTTAGCAATGAATAGTGTCAACCCAAGTGAGTGGAGTGAGTGAAGTCGCTCAGTTGTGTCTGACTCTTTGCGACCCCGTGGACTGTAGCCCACCAGGCTCCTCCGTCCATGGGATTCTCCAGGCAAGAATACTGGAGTGGGTTGCCATTTCTTTTTCCAGGGGATCGTCCTGACCCAGGGATCGAACCCAGGTCTCCCGCATGGTGGGCAGACGCTTTAACCTCTGAGCCACCAGGGAAGCTACCTATAGAACTAGAAGGTTCAAAGCACTGAGGTTCAACGTAACATTATTCAACACAGCCTCTTTCTTTTTTGGCTGCTCCATGTAGCTTGTGGGATCTCAGTTCCCTTGTGATGTGCTGTGCTTAGTCACTCAGTCATGTCCATCCGACTCTTTGGGACCCCATGGACTGCAGCCCTCCAGGCTCCTCTGTCCATGGAATTCTCCAGGCAAGAATCCACTGAAGTGGGTTGCCATTTTCTTCTCCAGGGGATCTTCCCAACCCAGGGATCAAACCCACGTCTCCCACACTGCAGGCAGATTCTTTACTGACTGAGCCACCATCATACCTGGGCCTCAGCAGTGAAAGCACTGAGTCCTAACCACTAGGCCACCAGGGAACTCCCGCAACATAGTCTTTAATGCAATTCAGTTTGCAACTCCAACTTCCAGAGTAAAAAGCAGTATTAAAAACTCACTGAGACTCATTACCCCTTCCACAGCAAGAGATAACCAGATCTGCCTATAATGGGATGGTGTCACTTGAGAAGTCACCATCACATT
The DNA here is from genome assembly GCA_006410675.1 of Oreotragus oreotragus. Lineage (NCBI taxonomy): Eukaryota > Metazoa > Chordata > Mammalia > Artiodactyla > Bovidae > Oreotragus > Oreotragus oreotragus. Next base: position 139,592 of record SJYX01005527.1, on the reverse strand, counting down.
AATTGGCTTGTGGAAACCAAAGATCAAATGAGGCCAACTCAGAAGTTGTATCAGGCGGCTCTCAAGATGGCTTTCCGGAAGAACTCCTCCAACACAGACAGTGCTAGAGAATCTGTGTTCCCTGATGTGCATACAATTCTCTCTCAAAACAGCTCTTTGTCAAACATGGCCAAAGACCATCCCTAGTTCACATAAGCCATCATGTGTCTGGTTATGTCTAGGAACATTCCTTTCAAGAGGGGCTACAGAGCTGTAGTTCTTAATCTGGTACCGCCCAAGAGGACCTCTAGATGGACCTCTAGGTGGCCCATAGGTGGATTCTATGTACTTCATGGGGTCTCTGAAGTCTCCAAAGGCCTATGCAAAATTCTGTCTCTATGCACATTTCTGGAGAGAGAAAGCCTTTGGACAGTGAACCAAGCAAAGTTGAAAACCACTAGTTTCAGTGCCAGATATAAAACAAAATATCTACTGAAGGTGACCATGTGAACAGAATGGGAAGTAATGTCCACTATTTGAGATGAAAAATAACAAAGAGTGCTATCTTTTCAAAACAAAAAGGAAATATATGATGGTCACAAGTTTTTTCGAATCAGGTAGTCCACTTCCCTCATCTTCTGGTCTAGAGGAGGAAAATGAGCTGAGAGGCTCTTGCCCAAAACCACAGATCAGAGAGTGGTAAAGCTGAGCACCAAAACAGGCTGGGTTTATGCCAGGATGGTATGTTTATACATTTTTCAAAATAGGTCTGACCAAAGTTTCACATATCCTTATGAATACCCCACTCCATTAAGAAAGTAGCCTTCAAAAAACTTGAAATCAAATTTCAGCATAGGCATCTGACACATTAAACTATCCCCTGAATCATTAATCAAATCACAGATCTTTCACATAAGCCAGCACATAGCAGATTTTTAAGGGGGAACCTTAGTGGCTCAATATCCTCTATCCTATTGCACTATACCAGCAACTTGAAAAAGCAGTACAGGTCACAAGCTTTTACCTGTGAAGTGCCTCGATTGTAATGAAAAAAGAACCACTGACCTTTAAAAAAAAAAGAGATATCAGGGGCTTCCCCAGTGGTCTGGTGGTTAAGAATCTGCCTGCCAATGCAGAAGACATGGGTTCAATCCTTCGTTCAGGAAGATCCCACATGCCACCGAGCAACTAAGCCTCTGTATCACAACTACCGAGCCCACACGCCTCAACTACTGAAGCCAGTATGCCCAGAGTACATGCTCAACAAGAGAAGCCCCTGCCTGCGGCAACTAGAGAAAGCCTGCGTGCATCAAGGAAGACCCAGCACAGTCAAAAATAAATTAAATAAATAAATAAACTTTAGTCAGGGTCGAGCTGACTGTAGAGTGGATTTGTATGACTTCAATTTTCAAGTTCCCCCAGGGAACTCTACTCAGTACTCTATAATGACCTATATGGGAAAAGAATCTTAAAAACAAGTGGATATATGTATATGTATATCTGATTCACTTTTGTACAGCAGAAACTAACACAACATTGTAAATAGACTACAATCCAATAAATTTTTTTTTTAAACTTGCAAGTTCCCTTCTAAGGAGTCTTTGCCTAAACACTAAATGATTTTTTCAACCTACCTAAAGGAATCTTTCATAAATTAAACTGAAAACAACTTTTCTAGTGCTATCTTCATACACAGTACATGAGTAAAAGCAAAGATAACAGACTTATTCTGAGACCAAATTAAAAAGTAATTATCATTATAAAATTACAGGACCGTGTGTTCCAATGCCAAGCTTTGGCTCAGTATGTGCAATTTAAAGTAGTCAAATTACTCAATCTCACCTGAAAAGTGAAAACAAAGCGACATTTGAACTTGAGTTCAATGACAAGGTGTCCTTCATTTTCACAGGAAGTGCTCTATTTATTGAGAGATTTAAATGGCATAGGAGTCTATGGCATACGCATTGCCTCCAAAGACATGCATGATGATAAAGTTTCTGTTCGCTTCTGAATTCTATTTAGTCATTTATGCAAGCTCTAACTCTAGACTCCCAACCCCTAAGATGTAACTGGACTAGGCCCTCCGAAGCACCTGTGGCCTGAAATGGCTTTAACCAATTCTCAAGGCTTTCTTGGCCGCAGTGGAGAAGAGGGTTTGACCATTCTATTTTGGGTCAAGGAGACTCTCTTCCACCCTAAGTGACCTCAAGTGGCCAAGATCAGTTGGAAGAATGCACTGCGAGTGATTTTTTACCAGGCCAGCGGCCTCTGCTGCGAGACTCCGACAAGGATGGAGATCTGGTCTTGGATCGAGGCGACGAAAGAATGCGGCTGAGCTGTGTGGGGCTTACGACAGCCAGTCTGCTCGGGAGCCCGCAACCCATAGCCAGGCCAAGGCGTCAGGAGCTCGAAGAAGCAGGGATCCCCAGGGCACGCAGAGGGAGGAGGAAGGGAGCGAGGGAATGAGAGCGAGGTTCGGAGCCTGCAGGTGTCGCCGGGGAAGAGGACGAGGTCGTCTGGGGCTGGCACTGCCAAGTGACTAACAGTGCGGTTCCGGACTCAGACAAACTGGTCACATTCTCAGGGTGTGTGACCTTGAGCATGTGGCTCCACCGCTCAGCGCCTCAGTTTCCTCATCTCTAAAATGGGGGTTGATCAAGTGGAAAACGCACCTTCAAGGGCTTGGCACGGCGCCTGGCACCTAGTAAGCGCTCCGTACAAATGAGCTACTACTGGCTCACTGGCTCCTCTTACCGCCTGGAGGAGCTGGAAAAGCCCCGAGCAGGGGAGTCCCCAGGAGGCAGATCCGGGGCTGGGGAGAGGGGACCCGGCCGGGCACTCACCGAGCACGTCTGCTGAGCGGTGCCGGGCTACGAAGCACGCGTCGTCCCCATAGCAAGCGCCCTTCTTGAGGAGGCCCTTACGGAAGTCCTTTCCGAAGCCGCAGCCGGCCGTCACCAGCCCGTAGTCGCCGCCGCCGCCGCCGCCGCCGCCTCCGGCCCTGGGGTCGGTCTGCGAGAGGCCGCCGAGCACGGCGCGGGCCACCAGTCGCCCGTACGAGAGGACCGAGAACATCGCCGCCGCCGCCCCCCCGAGGAGGCGGGGGGCCCGGGGAACAGGAGGACGCGGAGGCCCGGAGCCGGCTCTCTCCTCAGCCGCAGCCGAGCCGCCGCCGGGACGCTCCTCAAGGCGGCGCGCAGTTACCGCCGCCGCCCTTGCCCTATGCGCGGGGCCTCGCACACGATCCGCCGCACGCACTGGAGCCAGAGCGAGGTCAGAACCGGCGGCTCCTCCGCCTCAGCCCGACTAGGGTCCCGGCTGCAGCCACCGCTGCCGCCGCCATCTTCCGCTCCACTAGCGTGTTCCGGGCCGCGCCGGCAGCACCGCCCCCCTTATGACCACGCCTATAGCCCCGCCCACGGCCCGCGGCTTAGGACCAAGCCTCCCCCTCCTCGGCTCGGTGCCCTATGCAGTCACAGAGGTCGAGCTTGCGCAGAGGATGTGGTCACAATGTCTCCTGGGAGTTGTAGTCCGGAGGTTGTAGTCGCTTCTTGAACTTCGCTGCCTAAAATGCGGAGAATTACAAGTGGGTTGTTTGAACGTTTACTCCCCTGCTTTCAGTGAAGAGAAAATGCCACTATTCTTTAAAAAAAAAAAAAAAACCTGGAAAAAATTAATCAGGTCACGTATGATTTTTCTGTAACACATATATTAAACTGAAGTACACAAATCTAGTGACACCTCTAGCATTTGTATATTAGAAGGGTTTAGGGACGGGTTTAGTCCACTAACTGGACTGTAGCCATGTTCACAGGTGCCTCAAGGCCTTTGCCTTTGCTCCTCCTTCCACCCACTATGTATTTATTTTCATTATATATATATATACATTTTTTTTTTTTTTGGCTGCACTTCACAGTGAATAGGAACTTAGCTCCTCATGTTCACAGGTGCCTCAAGGCCTTTGTTTTTGCTCTTCTTTCCACCCACTATGTATTTATTTTTATTATATATATTTTGGGGGGGGCGGGGGCTGCACTCCACAGTGAATATAGGACCTTAGCTCCTCCACCAGGGATTGAACCCACAACCCCTGCAGTGGAAGCATGGAGTCCTAACCACTGAACCACCATGGGAAGTCCCCTTCCATCCACTTGAATCTAATTCCATTTCTTGAGTGTCCTGTGCTCTTTCTTAGTGTATCCCCAGAACATATGGGCACATGATAAACACTTTAAAAATGAATGAATGCATATTTCACTAGATCCTAAGCACCCTAAAGACAAGGATCATTTGCCACTATATTATTACAACTGATACAATTTATATAAATGAACAAAAGAAAGGATAATTGAATAGGAAGGAATCATGCGGCTGCTACTGCTGCTAAATCACTTCAGTCGTGTCTGACTCTGTGTGACCCCATAGACGGCAGCCCACCAGGCTCCCCCATCCCTGGGATTCTCCCGGCAAGAATACTGGAGTGGGTTGCCATTTCTTTCTCCAATGCATGAAAGAGAAAAGTGAAAGTGAAGTCGCTCTGTCTGTCCGACTGTTAGCGACCCCATGGACTGCAGCCCACCAGGCTACTCCGTCCATTGGATTTTCCAGGCAAGAGTACTGGGGTGGGGTGCCATTGCCTTCCCCGGGAAGGAATCATAAATATTAATAATAAAATATAGCATTTGTCAAATAAAGGAATGATTAAATGAATGGATTCAGAAATAAAAGAGATTTGAGGCAAATGATCTCATCTGAAATAGTTTTTGCTATCACCCAGCATTGGTCCTTTTCCAGCTTTTTGTCCGGGAGTTGGTGATGGACAGGGAGGCCTGGCCTGCTGCGATTCATGGGGTCACAAAGAGTCGGACACGACTGAACGACTGAACTGACTGACTGATAGTTCCTCTGGGGATTCCTGTCTCAATCTACAAACGAATCTCTTTTACACCTTTTTAAGTATATCTAAAGACCAACCATCCACTCAAAGCACATTCCGTTATCCCAATTACTGTCATCATTAAATACTTTTGTGGTTCACAGTATGCTAAGTACTCTATATGTTTCTGTCCTTAAGGGTTTTCATCAAAATTGGACTGAACAAACCACTTCACACAATGAGTGGTCTTTTGTCAAATGTGTAGACAAAAAAAGATTCACTTACTGGATAAAAGATAGAGTGATTCTAGGCATGCAGTCACACCTTGCTATTTTTTTATGGCCCACAAGAATTAGAGACTGCCCAGAAGAAGGGGGTGGAAACTTGCAGATCCTCAGCTTGGCATTTATGTCTGTGCCAGCCATGCTAAAGGTTGTTCTTTTAAGCACATACCACTATCAAATCCCAGCCAGGATGTCAGGTAATTCTACCCCAAGAACAAACTTTTTAAAATAGCATGTCAACCCTTATTCCTTGCCTCGTCAGACTCCCTCAGACTGCTACTACCTTTTCATTTTCAGGACATATATTACCTCATTTCCATGTCACTCACAGGAACCAGTTGGATGAGATAAGCAAGAACATAAGATATGACTCTGATGCTGGGTAACCTCTGCTCTGTTGGGGGTACTGTTTTCACAGTTAAATGATACCAGTGCCTTGAGTTTCCTGCAAATGAGTTTTCTGCAAATGAGTTGCTTTTCGGAGCACAATGTGAACAGAATCCTTTCTCAAAGCTCCTTTGCTCTTTTTGGAAAGAAGAGACAGGGCATCAGGTTTCCTTGAATCATTTATTCCAGAGCCAGTTCTGAAAAGTCTCACTATTGTGGGGAAGCCAGGAGAGGGTACTTGCAAAAAAAAAAAAAAAAATACACCTTCCCTTGCCTTCCCCAGGAGCACAATTCACTTGCGACATTTTGCTAAACTTTAAAAGTCCTAAGAGGGGTGGGAGGTGGGAGGGGGGTTCAGGATTGGGACCTCATATACACCCGTGGCAGATTCATGTCAATGTATGGCAAAACTGATACAGTAATGTAAAGTAAAATAAAATTAAATTAAAATTAAAAAAATAAAAACTTCAAAAAAAAAAAAAAAGAGCCCTAAGAGTTTTCTTCCTTAACAGAGTTACATTCCTAGCACTTCAAGGATTCCTGGGAGGTCAGTTGTCACTCTCAGAAGCGAGCAAGTGGTGAAAATATCATCTGTGTTCCCAGGGCACCTCTATGGCATTAGGAAAGAGCTTTGCACTGGAGTCACCCCCAGCTCCTAAAAAAAGAAAAAAAAAAAAAAAGGCATGAATTCCCTAATGAGATTTTCTGCCAGACTGGTACACTGATCTCTGATTTCTTTTTGCTAACCTATTCAAAAAGAGAACTAATTAGTTTATGGCAAGATTTCTCAGGCTTGGTACTATTGACATTTGGGAGCCACATAATTATTTGTGGGAGGGGGCGGTCCTACACACTGAAGGGTGTTTAGCAGCATCCCTGATCTGAACCTACTAGATGCTAATAGCACACTCACCCCCTAGTTGGGGCAACCAAAAATGTCTCCAGACATTGGCAAATGCCCGTAGGGGGCAAAATTGCCTCTAGTTCTGAACCACTGAGTTACACCAATGCCTTGCAAGTGAACAAATATTTGGGAAGCACTTGTTAAGTCTGAGGCTCTGTGTTAAGGATTAAAAAACATTGATGCCTTCATAGTAGTTATAGTATTGACAAAGAGGGTTAAAATTAAGTAAGTGTATAGAGAAAATAAGCACCATCAGTTAAAATAAAGGCATGTAAGGAGGAGAAAGAGGACCCACTGGGACGGAAGAACAGTCAAGGCACTTTATGGAGAAGTAACGTTTGTGAGAGGCCAGCATGGACAGGGACTTCCCAGGTGGCTCAGTAGTAAAGAATTTGCCTGCAATGCAGGAGACGCAGGAGACACAGGTTCGTTTCCTGGGTCAGGAAGATCCCCTGGAGGAGCAAATGGCAATCCACTCCAATATTCATGCTTGGAAAATCCCATGGACAGAGGAGCCTGGTGGGTTACAGTCCATGGGGTTGCAAAGAGTCAGACACGACTTAGCAACTGAGCACAAGCAATAGCAAGAGCATGGACAGAGGTCTGAGGAGGAGATAGAATCATTCCAAGAAAAAGAAATGCGAAATCAGCAAATGCAGAGTGTGACTGAAGAAGAGCAAGTAGTCCAATGCAGCTCAACCTTAGGGTTTACATAAGGAATAATGAGAAATGGAGCTAGGAAAATAGTTTAGAAACTACTTTGCATAAAAAGGAATGAAGTACTGATACATGCTTCAATATAGAGGAACCTTGAAAACATTATACTAAGTTAAAGAAACCAGTTCCCAAAGACCACACATTGTATGATGCTATTTATACGAAATGTCCAGAACAGAAAAACCCATAGAGACAGAACCCAGGTTAGTAGTTGCCAGAGACTGGGAGGAAGGGAGGAAAGGGAAATGATTGCTAATGGGTTTGGGGTTCCTTTTTGGGGTAATGAAAATGTTCTGGAATTAGTAGTAATGGTTGCATAACATTTTATATGTACTAAAAAAACAATGAACTGGACACTTTAAAGGAGTGAATGTTATGGTGTGTGAATATCTCCATTAAAAAAAAAATTTAGGATTTACAGCAGAGGGTCTTGTATGCTAAGCTGAGGGTGCTTAATGCTGGAGACAACAAGGTGGGGGGTCACTAAATGCTCTAAATGTGCCAATAATAATAAAATAACAATAAATAATATTATAATAAGATAATAAAGCAAGAATACTGATGAGAATGAGAGCAATAGATACCATGGATTAAGAACTTCCCAGGAAGTTCAGAAGGCCAGGAACGGCGGCGGTAAGGAGATACCCCTCGTCCAAGGTAAGGAGCAGTGGCTGTGCTTTGCTGGAGCAGCCGTGAAGAGATACCCCACGCCCAAGGTAAGAGAAACCCAAGTAAGATAGTAGGTGTCGCAAGAGGGTATCAGAGGGCAGACCCACTGAAACCATACTCACAGAAAACTAGTCAATCTAATCACACAACGACCACAGCCTTGTCTAACTCAATGAAACCAAGCCATGCCCGCAGGGCTACCCAAGACGGGCGGGTCATGGTGGAGAGGGCTGACAGAACTTGGTCCACTGGAGAAGGGAATGGCAAACCATTTCAGTATTCTTGCCTTGAGAACCCCATGAACAGTATGAAAAGGCAAAATGATAGGATACCAAAAGAGGAACTCCCCAGGTCAGTAGGTGCCCAATATGCTACTGGAGATCAGTGGAGAAATAACTCCAGAAAGAATGAAGGGATGGAGCCAAACCAAAAACAATACCCAGTTGTGCATGTGACTGGTGATAGAAGCAAGATCCGATGCTGTAAAGAGCAATATTTCATAGGAACCTGGAATGTCAGGTCCATGAATCAAGGCAAATTGGAAGTGGTCAAACAAGAGATGGCAAGGGTGAACATCGACATTCTAGGAATCAGCGAACTCAAATGGACTGGAATGGGTGAATTTAACTCAGATGACCATTATATCTACTACTGCGGGTAGGAATCCCTCAGAAGAAATGGAGTAGCCATCATGGTCAACAAAAGAGTCCGAAATGCAGTACTTGGATGCAATCTCAAAAACAACAGAATGATCTCTGTTCGACTGCAAGGCAAACCATTCAATATCACAGTTATCCAAATCTATGCCTCAACCAGTAATGCTGAAGAAGCTGAAGTTGAACGGTTTTATGAAGACCTACAAGACCTTGTAGAACTAACACCCAAAAAAGATGTCCTTTTCATTATAGGGGACTGGAATGCNGTACCTTAAGAATCAATTTACAGAATCTCAAATGGACCTTGGACCCATAACATATTAGATGGTCCTTAAAAATAAGTCTTTATTCCTGAAGGTTAATGCTTTGAATTAGTCGTATATTGGTTAACTAGAAAGTACCTACAACTCAGTACACTAAGAAATCAATTTCCTGAACTCATTTCCTAGTTTAATGCTTTATGTACTACTAAAAATTATGATTTTCCTCCTTTCTAGCTAAGAATTTTTCGGTATATATTATATGAATGACAGCGTCTCTTTTTGTGTCTTAAAAAAGAATTTCATTATGTTGATGTATCTTCTCACATTTCTGTCTTAATATTCTTATATTTGGCTTCATAGATTTGAATGTAGATGATTTGTGACTTTCCAGTTATTTTTGTCTGTGTTGTGATATTCTTGAGCTTCCCCTATAGTATGATCCTGTCTTTAACTAAAACAAAATCTTATCATTTTATTAAAAAAGTAGTTTTTTTTTTTTTTTACAAACATGGGAATTACCATATGACGCTAAAAAGAAATCTTAGTTAATTCCCATATGAACATTTCTTCTCTTAAAAAAGCATTACTTACATAGCACTCAGTTAAGTGCTTTGCTACACTCATTAATTATTCATAATGCTTAGGGGCTATGATTTCACCTTAGGGAAATGTGGTCCCATAGAAAATGAAACCAAGGGTCCAGAATAAATGAACTTGGTAGCCAAATTGGAATTACAGTATAGAATTTTCCTTAGATCTCAGATGACTTCAAATTCTCTGCCTTCTCTATTTTTGTAGATATTATTATAATCTTATTTTGAAGATTATCTGAGATTTTACTTCACTGAAAAGCGACAAATAACTACTCCTCACAAAGAAAAAAGAAAACCAACTTTGTTAGCCTAAGTCTGTAAGATCATGATTGTATTACATTTACTGGGAATTCGGGAATAGTTATTCAGACTTCATCCACAGACATAAAGGAGTTTTCATTGGGGCTGAATTTAAAAGTCAGTTCAAATAATTGCTTAGTAACCATATCTAACCAATCAATGGTGTCTGTTGTATTAGATGAAATGCAGTGCTATGTGTTTAATTATATAAGCTAAAAAAATAATAAAGTTTAAAACACAGTGTAATTTCCCCTATGCTCTTAGCAACAAGTCATTTGGGGTGAAAAGTCCTGGTTGAAATCGTGAATAGAACCATCATTATAGCTGTGTGACCTCAAGTAAATCACATTACCTCACCATTTCTTTATCCATAGTTAAGAGTAATAACCTGCCCTGTATGAAAATGGAAAGAAAGAACACAGGGTGGAATTGCTTTGCAAAATGAAATACTTTGCAAGTTTTATTAGTCACTACTACTTTTCTCACAAGATATATTTTTCTTATGAGTATGGATAGATCTTAACTGATTGTTCTCAGCAAGTATTTCTCACACTGTCTGGAGGCTTGGCAATGATGCAACTAGTATTAATAAAGAAGCTGAAGAGGATATAGTATTTTTGCATTTTCCAATTTATGAAAATTCTACTGTCACTTGTTTTCTAGTGTCCTTGCAGCAATTGGCTTGTGCTAACTTTAAAAGTGATGTGAAATTGTCTTTATATGTAAGCATCAATATTGCATTCTTCTGATTGTGATTTTATGTGAACAAAATAATTTAAAATTGTGCTCTGCTGCTGCTGCTGCTGCTAAGTCGCTTCAATCTTGTCCGACTCTGTGCGACCCCATAGATGGCAGCCCACCAGGCTCCCCCATCCCTGGGATTCTCCAGGCAAGACTACTGGAGTGGGTTGCCATTGCCTTCTCCTAAAATTTTGCTCTGAAACTAGCAAAATTTTTTACTGGTAATAATAACAAACAGAAAGATGCCTTCTGATTTCCTAGGCATGTGTTTGTTCAGTCTAATCGCTTTGGCTTTACTTAAATATATATACATACACATAGAGGTGTATATAGATATATGAAAATAGTGGAAAACAGTAGAATGGGTAAGACTAGAGATAGCTTCAAGAGAATTAGAGAAATCAAGGGAATGTTTCATGCAAGGATGAATACAGTAAAGGATAGAAACAGTAAGGATCTAAAAGAAAGAGAAGAGAGGTGGCAAGAATACAAAGAGGAACTATACAAAAAAGATCTTAATGACCCAGTTAATCATGATGGTGTAATCATTCACCTAGAGTCAGACATCCTGTAGTGTGAGGCTGAGTGGGCCTTAGGAAGCAATGAAAATGAAAGCCAAGTGAAAGTGTTAATCACTCAGTTGTGTCTGACTTTGCGACCCCATGGACTGTAGCCTGCCAGGTTCCTTTGCCCATGGAACTCTCCAGGAAAGAATACTGGAGTGGATACACATTTCCGTCTCCAGGAGATCTTAATTCAGGGACTGAACCCAGGTCTTCCACATTGCAAGCAGATTCTTTACTGTCTGAGTCATCAGGGAAGCCCTTAGGAAGCATTGCTACATGCAAAACTAGTGGAGGTGACAGAATCCCAGCTGGGCTATTTAAAATCTTAAAATATGATGCTGTTAAAGTGCTGCCCTCAATATGTTAACAAATTTGGAAAACTCAGCAATGGCCACAGGACTGGAAAAGGTTAGTTTTCATTCTAATCCCAAAGAAAAGCAATGCCCTTATTTCACATGCTAGTAAGGTTCTGCTCAAAATCCTTGAAGCTAGACTTTAACAGTATGTGAACTGAGAACTTTCAAATGTACAAGCTGGGAATTGAAGAGGCAAGGGAAACCAGAGGTCAAATTGTCACCATTCATTGGATCATGCAGAAAGCAAGAGAGTTCCAGAAAAACATCTATTTCTGCTTTATTGACTATGCCAAAGCCTTTGACTGTGTGGATCACAATCAACTGTGGAAAATTCTGAAAGAGATGGGAATACCAGACCACCTAACCTGCCTCTTGAGAAATCTGTATGCAGGTCAAGAAGCAACAGTTAGAACTGGACATGGAACAACAGACTGGTTCCATATAGGGACAGGAGTACGTCAAGGCTGTATATTGTCACCCTGCTTATTTAACTTCTATGCAGAGTACATCATAAGAAATGCTGGACTGGAAGAAACACAAGCTGGAATCATGATTGCCAGGAGAAATATCAATAACCTCAGATATGCAGATGACACCACCCTTATGGCAGAAAGTGAAGAGGAACTAAAAAACCTCTTGATGAAAGTGAAAGAGGAGAGCGAAAAAATTGGCTTAAAGCTCAACATTCAGAAAATGAAGATCATGGCATCCAGTCCCATCACTTCATGGGAAATAGATGGGGAAACAGTGGAAACAGTGTCAGACTTTATTTTTCTGGGCTCCAAAACCACTGCAGATGGTGATTGCAGCCATGAAATTAAAAGACGCTTACTTCTTGGAAGAAAAGTTATGACCAACCTTGATAGTATATTCAAAAGCAGAGACATTACTTTGCCAACTAAGGTCCGTCTAGTCAAGGCTATGGTTTTTCCAGTGGTCATGTATGGATGTGAGAGTTGGACTGTGAGGAAGGCTGAGCGCCGCAGAACTGATGATTTTGAACTGTGGTGTTGGAGAAGACTCTTGAGAGTCCTTTGGACTGCAGTGAGATCCAACCAGTCCATTCTGAAGGAGATCAACCCTGAGATTTCTTTGGAAGGAAAGATGCTAAAGCTGAAAGTCCAGTACTTTGGCCACCTCATGAGAAGAGTTGACTCACTGGAAAAGGCTCTGATGCTGGAAGGGATTGGGGGCAGGAGGAGAAGGGGACAACCGAGGATGAGATGGGTGGATGGCATCACGGACTCGATGGACGTGAGTCTGAGTGAACTCCGGGAGATGGTGATGAACAGGGAGGCCTGGCGTGCTGGGATTCATGGGGTCGCAAAGAGTCGGACACGACTGAGCGACTGAACTGAACTGAACTGAAGAACTTCCCATGTGCATTACCTGCATGACCTGCACTGACCACCTATTTAAGCATGAAAACACCCAACAGTCCTGTCTATGTTTCACGTGGGACTCATTTATTCTCCTCCCTGACTAAAATATAAGTTCCATAAGCGTAGGGGATTTTGTGTATTTTATCCTTTATCTTAGGTGTCTGGAACACTGCTTAGCATGCAATAGGTAATACATAAATACCTAAGAAGTGAATGCTGTTGACTAAGAGAACCTTAGAGGTCATACAGAACAAGCAAGTCGTTTCACAACTGAGAAAAGGGAAGGATAAGTGACAGGTCCCTCCCACAGGAATTTTATCGGTGGAGCTAGGTTAACTGGAGAGCCCTCCAGGAGAGTCTTGGTCCCTGCCCTGCAAAGCCTTTTTGAAGGCACTAGCCACAAGCTGCCCTTTCCACTGAACTTTGCATTGTGTGTGATGGTCATGTTTTCTCCCATTTAGAATCCATTGCCTTCCAGTCTCTGATAACAGTATTTTGATTCCTTGGGGGAATAATCTAAGTTGGTTTATGTGGTTTGGGAGGAACTAGATTTCAGGAGGGCACACAGTGATTGGTCCAATAGGAAAGCACATGACCCAAGCTAGACCAATGAAACTCCACTATGGGATTTTGCTGAATGTATTAAGGAGAAATTTCTCACTAGCGTTTTCTAAACCCATAAGATGCAAGCTTAGAACTGCTGATGGCCATTTTTGCCACTGCTTGGGAAGAGCCAGCCTGAGAATGAAGGAAATTTAGAGAGAAGCAGAGCCTAGAGATGGTGAACAACAAGAGAATCTGTGATATCGATTAAACCCCTGAATCCAGCTTTGCCTGAAGTCATCAGTCATCAGTCCCTGAAGTCATATTAATTCCCTCTTTTATTTAAGCAACTTTGAATTTGACTTGCAATGAAGTGAATCCTGACAGATCAGGTGATCCTGATACCATGACTACAATTATTGAATCAGGAATAAGTTACCAAACCAAAGGCAATTTTTAGAAGGGAACTTCTTCTCTGCCAGTTTACATAGAGGAGAGGGAACTGCCACGCCTCAGCAAAAAAAATTACTGAAATAAAACATCTGATTTCTTTCTTTACTGCTTCCATGAGAGGAGAATTGAGTCTGACTAGTGGGTTCAGAAGAAGATGCTGATGTCACTGAACTCAACTCCCTTGCCCGATGCTCAGTAAAGTCAGTCTACTGACACCAGGTTGTGGTAAAGAAAAGTACAGGGCACTAACCAAGAAGAACAGACAGCTAGTACTCAAAAGAATAAAAAATTTCCTGATGGCTTTCAGGCTAAGGTTTTTAAAGGCAACACTGAGGGTGAGGGTTGCAGGGTGCATGATCAGGTCGCGAACATTCTTCTGATTGATTGGAGGTGAGGTAACAGGGTGATGTTTCGTAAATCTTCATTAGCCTTCTGGTTCCAGCCAGTCTGGGGTCTATGTGTTTGTGGTCAGAATGTTGCCACCGTTCTCCACCTGGGTGCAAGGCAGGGTGGTGGGGAATCTTAATTTCTGCAGAATACTCAGATATATGTCAGATTATTGTCTATATCCCTTCAGGAAGAACTCAGAATCCTGAGACCCTACTGTTCTAATCATTAACTGCCAGAGTCTGCTCTTCGGAACTTGAGGAAGATCAAACAAGAAGTGGGGAACACTGAGGGGCTTGTACCCAGAAAGGCCCCCCAAAGTCCTGCTCAGTTTCATTCCATTTTTTCTTTGGTGTTCCTCAGTCCTGAGGGGAACAGGAGTGGGACAAGAAAGGAATAAAGTTTTGGATAGAGAGATTAATCATAAAAGAGGCAGGGGACCTCCGTTTCAGGGTAACTTGGTCCCAATGAGCATGTTGCCAGTCCATTCTCTTTTTTCTTTTTTGCTGTGGTCTGTCCTTCAGATACTCATGTTTCCTCCTCTGCCATGGGGAGCCTGTTCCTCTGAAGGAGGCCTGCAGTCTATGACCAAGTAAATCAGTGTAATTTAGATGGGAACTGTGGGCACAATGAAACGGTGTACTCTAATCAGCCTCCTCAATAAAGATGATACCATGTACCTCTGGCTGCCTGATTCATGCATTGACGTCTCAGTGGGTTTAGAATTTGGAAGGGCCAAGAAGGGGGCAATTAATTATCATCCCGTAAACTCCCAACATGTTATTTTCTCATCAGAAAACTTCAGAGGCGGGCAGGAAAGCTGGCATGTGGGGGCTAACATAACACATGGAGATCAGATTTCTGGTGTAGTCAGGACTTTAGGCTGAAAGGTAATTGTAGGTCAAGTGGATTCTCGACCTGGACAGTTACGGTTGTAATGGGGACCTGAGTATGAGAGCCTCTGGGACAGGCAGATCTTGACCTGACCCCTGTGAGTATAGCTTTGACCTCAGTGGGTGGCTGGGACAGGGATTACGTTACTGGGAAAAAAGCCTGTCTGTTCCGGGGAAGGCTTACTTTAAAGAAGACAGAGCTTTAGCTTTGCTCTGTTGGGTAGATGATTTTTGCTTCTTGTATTACGTCTTTCGGCAAAGCTTCGGGCTGGATTTTAAATACAAAGCCGATAAAATTCTCCAGAGTTAAGGGAGCTCTTGTTGGTGAGATTGTAGCCTTTTTTACAGAGTGAACCCAGGGAGTAGGTGGAATCTGTGAAGCTGTTCTTCTATAGGTCATTTTGAACTTCATTCAGGGTCATGAGCAGAACCTGTGAAGGGATGAAGGGACTCATCTCTTGACTCCATTTGGTACATGCTGGTAAGGTTCACCCCACTCCTGGGAGCCCACGTTTGTTCTGATTTGTCTATTGCATAAGCCTTGATCATGGCTTTGGATTGGGGAGCCCAGGATGAGTTGCCCTGCAGAATGGGGGTACACTTTATTAGAGAAAACAAATGAATAGAACTGCACCCTTATACAGGAGATATGCTTCTTTGTGGGTTGAGGTAGAGAAAACTAATGAAAATCCAAAAGCTAAGAAGGCAGCTCAAGAAGCTTATGCCCAGAAGACTTTGTCTCTGGGAAACAGGTTTGCTCAGGGAATCAAGGAAGAACGAGGTTGTTTTAAAAAATATGATTCCATCATACATATTTGACAGTTGCTGAGAGTGGACCTTAAAACCCCTCATCACAAGAAACTTAGTTTTGGTAAGCGTGTGTGATGCTGGGTGTTAACTAGACTTATTGTAGTGATCATTTTGCAATATATACAAACAGCAAATTATTTTGAAATTAGTATGTGAAATATACCTCCAATATACCAATTAAAAATTTTTTATTTAATTTATTTATTTGGCTGCACCAGGTCTTAGTTGCAATACTCAGGATCCAGTTCCCCAACCAGGGTTGAACACAGGCTCCTTGCTTTGGGAGCCTGGAGTCCTAGCCACTGAACTGCCAGGGAAATCCCCAATATATCACTTAAAAAAAAAAAGCTTCTGTCGTGCTACCAGAACAGAGCTAGTAGAAGAGTAGAAGACAAATAAAGGAAGACTGGCTGACTAAATTGAGGAAGGCAAGGATTTAAAAAAAAACAAACAGGAATTTTAATCACACTAAAGAGAAACAGACACATAGATGTGAAAGTGAGACAGGCAGAAGTAACGGCAGATTTCTATCTTCTCCTATCTGTTGCCCACTCTGGGCCATGAAATCCTTGGTCCCAGAAGAAGAATTGGCTGGGGGGTGGGGGATGTTTGCACTCCTTAAACTGCTTGTTTTTGTTGGGAATTTTCTTTCAATGCTGGTATAATTGATTTCGCCCAGGTTTCCTGTGCCCCGTGAGATCTTTTCTCTGTGGGCTCAGCTGTCTTCCCTTTCACCTTGCTCCCATCTTCCCCTGATTACTCTCCCTAAAGAGCAGAGATTTATAAAAGCTAACACTATGATTTTAGTAGACAGACCAGACAGATATGAAAAGGAAATGCATTTTAAAAGAATTTTAACTCTCCCCCCTCTACTTTGGCTGTGCCTTGCGGCTTTCAGGATCTTATTTCCCCAACTCCCTGACCAGGGACTGAACTTGGGTCCCCAGCAGTGGAACCGTGGAGTCCTAACCATTGTATCACCAGAGTATTCATAGGAAATGATATTTTGAAGGCTCATCTAATTAGAAATTGAGAGGGTGAATAGACTCATGCCTATGTGCCATCTTGAGAGGGAATGGAGGTAATATTACAGATTTGTGGGAAGAAATTATTTTTAAATGGTGGAAGGACATTGATAATCCCTCTGGGGAAAAAAATTAAATTGGATCCCTCTCACACCATATACAAGAGTAAATTCTAGAAGCCAATAGCAAGGGCACATATTTAAAACTTTTAGAAGAAAATATAGGATATTTTGATAAGAAATGATGGCACAAGCTATTAGGGAAATTTTAATGGATTTGACTACATTAAAAGTTGAAACTCTCTCACAATCGATCAAAGACCTAAACATGAGAGTTAGAACTTTAAGACTCCTAGAAGAAAACATAGGTGAAAGCTTCATTTTACTGGATTTGACTTCCTATATAGACTACTAAAAGGACAAGCAACAAAAGAAAAACATAGATATACTAGACTACATCAACATTTAAAACTTCTGTTCATCAAATTAACCTCCAATTAAAATAAATAAGTTTATGTAAAACACACACACAAAAAAAACTTCTGTTCATCAAAGAACATTCTCAACAGGCTGAAAAGGCAGCCCATGGAATGGGAGGAAATATACACAAATGATGTATCTGATAAGGGGCATATATCCAGAATATATAGGCTTTCCTGTTGGCGCTAGTGGTAAAAGAATCTGCCTGCCAATGCAAGAGAGGCAGGAGACAAGAGTTTGATCCCTGGGTCAGGAAGATCCCCTGAAGGAGGAAATGGCAACCTGCTCCCGTATTCTTGACTGGTAAATCTATGGGGTCGAAAACAGCTGGCTATGACTCAGCACACATGCATCCAAAATATATGAAGAATTCCTATAACTCAGTTTAGCTCAGTTCAGTTGCTCAGTGTTGTCTGACTCTGCAACCCCATGGACTGCAGCACGCCAGGCTTCCCTGTCCATCACCAACTCCCGGAGTTTACTCAAACTCATGTCCATTGAGCCAGTGATGCCATCCAACCATCTCATCCTCTGTCATTCCCTTCTCCTCCCACCTTCAATCTTTCCCAGCATCAGGGTCTTTTCAAATGAGTCAGTTCTTCACATCAGGTGGCCAAAATATTGGAGTTTCAGCTTCAGCATCAGTCCTTCCAATGAATATTCAGAAGTGATTTCCTTTAGGATGGACTAGTTGGATCTCCTTGCAGTCCAAGGGACTCTCAAGAGTCTTCTCCAACACCACAGCTCAAAAAGCATCAATTCTTTAAAAAAAAAAAAAAAAAAAGCATCAATTCTTCAGCACTCAACTTTCTTTATAGTCCAACTCTCACATCCATACATGACTACTGGAAAAACCATAGCTTTGACTAGATGGAACTTTGTTGGCAAAGTAATGTCTCTGCTTTTTAATATGCTGTCTAGGTTGGTCATAATTTTTCTTCCATGGAGTAAGCGTCTTTTAATTTCATGGCTGCAGTCACCATCTGCAGTGATTTTGGAGCCCCCTCAAAATAAAATCTCTCAGTGTTTCCACTGTTTCCCCATCTATTTGCCATGAAGTGTTGGGACCACATGCCATGATCTTAGTTTTCTGAATGTTGAGTTTTAAGCCAACTTATTCACTCTCCTCTTTCACTTTCATCAAGAGGCTTTTTAGTTCTTTGCTTTCTGCCATAAGGGTGGTGTCATCTGCATATCTGAGGTTATTGATATTTCTCCCGGCAATCATGATTCTAGCTTGTGCTTCTTCCAGCCCAGTGTTTCTCATGATGTACTCTGCATATAAGTTAAATAAGCAGGGTGACAATATACAGCCTTGACGTACTCCCTTTCCTACTTGGAACCAGTCTGTTGTTCCATGTCCAGTTCTAACTGTTGCTTCCTGACCTGCATACAGATTTCTCAAGAGGCAGGTCAGGTGGTCTGGTATTCCCACATCTTTAAGAATTTTCCAGAGTTTGTTGTGGTCCACACAGTCAAAGGCTTTGGCATAGTCAATAAAGCAAAAGTAAATGTTTCTCTGGAACTCTCCTGCTTTTTCGATAACTCAAGAGCAATAATAAAGATTTAAAAACAGAGAAAGGACTTGAATAGACATTTCTCCAAAGAATATATACAAATGGCCAACAAACATAGGAAAAAGATGCTTGACATCACTAATTGTCAGGGAAATGCAAATCAAAATCACAAAGAGATATCACCTCTCACCCATTAAGATGGATTGTTGTTGTTCAGTTGCTCAGTGGTGTCCAATTCCTTTCGACCCCATGTACTGCAGCACACCAGACTTCCCTGACCTTCACCGTCTCCCTTCATGTCCATCGAGTCGGTGATGCCATCCAACCATCTCACCCTCTGTCGTCCTCTTCTCCTCCTGCCTTCAATCTTTCCCAACATCAGGGTCTTTTCTAATGAGTTAACTCTTCGCATCAGGTGGCCAAAGTATTAGAGCTTCAGCTTCAGCATCAGTCCTTCCAATGAATATTCAGGATTGATTTCCTGTAGGATTGACTGGTTTGATAACCTTGCAGTCCAAGGGACTCTCAAGAGTCTTCTCTATTATCATGGTTACTATTTTAAAAAACAGATGAACAAACAAAAAAACCCCAGAAAATAGCAAATGTTATCAAGGCTGTGGGAAAACTGGAACTCTTGTGCACTGTTGGTGGAAATGTAAAATGGTTCAGACTCTATGGAAATCAGTATGCTAGTTCCTCAATTGAAGCAGAATTACCATGTGATACAACAACTCCACTTTTGTATATATATATATATATATATATACCTGAAATAATTGAAAGCTGGGATTCAAGCAGATATTTATATACCTATGTTCGTAACAACGTAATTCACAATAGTTAAAAGGTGGAAGCAACCCAAGCTTCCCCTGATGGGTGAACTGATAAACAAAAATTTGATAATACATATGGTGGAATATTCGGAGAAGGCGATGGCACCCCACTCCAGTACTCTTGCCTAGAAAATCCCATGGACCAAGGAGCCTATTAGGCTGCAGTCCATGGGGTCGCTAAGAGTCAGACACGACTGAGCGACTTCACTTTCACTTTTCACTTTCATGCATTGGAGAAGGCAATGGCAATCCACTTCCGTGTTCTTGCCTGGAGAATCCCAGGGACAGGGGAGCCTGGTGGGCTGCCGTCTTTGGGGTCGCACAGAATCAGACACGACTGAAGTGACTTAGCAGCATGGTGGAATATTATTCTTTTTTAAGAAGGAAGGAAATCCTGACCCATCTTATAACACGGATGAATTTTGAGGGCATTATGGTAAGTGAAATAAGCCAGAACCAAAAAAAGACAAATGCTATATGATTGTGCTTTTATGAGGCAGCTAGCTAGAGGAGTCAGATTTATAGAGACAGAAAGTAGAATGGTGATTTCCTGGAGCTGGAGGGCAGAGGGAATAGAGAGTTCTTGTTTAATGTGTACAGAGTTTCAGTTTTGCAAGATGAAAACAGTTCTGGAGATGGATGATTGTAATGGTTGCACAACAGTATGAATGTATTTAATGGCACTGAACCATACACTTTTTAAAATGCTGTCTTAAATTTTATGTCATGCATATTTTACCACAATTAACATTTTTAAGCAATGATTAGAGCTTCTGCACAGTAAAAGACACTATTAAAAAAATACTTAAAGAGATTTCGCTAGTGATCAGTGGTTAAGACTTTGCTTTCCAATGCAGGAAAGAGACCTAAGTGAAAATTTGAGAAGAACAGCCAGCCACGTAAAGTTCTGGAGGAAGGGCATTCAGGCAGGTGTGTGTGTTAGTCGCTCAGTCGTGTCCGACTCTGTGTGACCCTATGGACTGTAGCCAGCCAGGCTCCTCTGTCCATGAGATTCTCCAAGCAACACTGGAGTGGGCTGATGTTGCCTTCTCCAGGGGATCTTCCCAACCTAGGGATCGAACCTGGGTCTCCTGTATGGCAGGCAGATTTTTTTTACCATCTGAGCCATCAGTTCAGTTCAGTCGCTCAGTCGTGTCCGACTCTTTGTGACCCCATGAATCGCAGCACGCCAGGCCTCCCTGTCCATCACCATCTCCCAGAGTTCACTCAGACTCATGTCCATCGAGTCCGTGATGCCATCCAGCCATCTCATCCTCTGTCGTCCCCTTCTCCTCCTGTCCCCAATCTCTCCCAGCATCAGAGTCTTTTCCAATGAGTCAACTCTTTGCATGAGGCAGCCGAAGTACTGAGGTTTCAGCATTAGCATCATTCCTTCCAAAGAAATCTCAGGGTTGATCTCCTTCAGAATGGACTGGTTGGATCTCGTTGCAGTCCAAGGGACTCAAGAGTCTTCTCCAACACCACAGATCAAAATCATCAGTTCTGCGGTGCTCAGCCTTCTTCACAGTCCAACTCTCACATCCATACATGACCACTGGAAAAACCATAGCCTTGACTAGATGGACCTTAGTTGGCAAAGTAATGTCTCTGCTTTTGAATATACTATCTAGGTTGGTCATAACTTTTCTTCCAAGAAGTAAACGTCTTTTAATTTCATGGCTGCAATCACCATCTGCAGTGGTTTTGGAGCCCAGAAAAATAAAGTCTGACACTGTTTCCACTGTTTCCCCATCTATTTCCCATGAAGTGATGGGACTGGATGCCATGATCTTCATTTTCTGAATGTTGAGCTTTAAGCCAACTTTTTCGCTCTCCTCTTTCACTTTCATCAAGAGGCTTTTTAGCTCCTCCTCACTTTCTGCCATAAGGGTGGTGCCATCAGCATATCTGAGGTTATTGATATTTCTTCCGGCAATCTTGATTCCAGCTTGTGTTTCTTCCAGTCCAGTGTTTCTCATGATGTACTCTGCATATAAGTTACTCTGAGCCATCAGGGAAGCCCATTCCAGGCAGAGGGCAGAGGAAATGCAAATGTCCTGGGCTTTAATAAGTTTGGAGAATAAGTTTGAAGTTTAGCCCAGGCTGCCATAAGAAAATACCATAGACTGGGTGGCTTAAACAACAAATTATTTTCTCAATTCTGGAAGAAAAATGTCTGAGAACAGGGTGCCAATATGCTTGGGTTCTGATGAGAGCTCTCTTACTGGCTTGCAGACAGCTGGCTACACCTTCTCACTCGCTGTGTCTTCACCTGGCACACAGCCCTCTTCTTATAAGGAACACAGCCCTATCAGATTAGAGCCACATCATTATGACCTCATTTAATTTCAATGACATTACCAAAGCCTTACCACTGATTACAATCACATTGGGGGTGAGGGCTTAAATATATTAATTTCTTTTATTTTATTGGTTTTTAGTTGTTTACACAGAGAAGGCAATGGCACCCCACTCTAGTACTCTTGTCTGGAAAATTCCATGGATGGAGGAGCCTGGAAGGCTGCAGTCCATGGGGTGGCTGAGGGTCAGACACAACTGAGCGACTTCACTTTCGCTTTTCTCTTTCATACATTGGAGAAGGAAATGGCAACCCACTCCAGTGTTCTTGCCTGGGGAATCCCAGGGACGGGGGAGCCTGGTGGGCTGCCGTCTATGGGGTCGCACAGAGTCGGACACGACTGAAGTGACTTAGCAGCAGTAGCTGTTTTACAATGTTGTGTTAGGATCTGCTCTACAGCAAAGTGAATCAGCTATATATATACATATATCCCCTCTTTGTCACCACAGAGCATTTAGTAGAGTTCCCTATGCTATATGGTAGGTTCTCATTAGTTATCTACTTTATAATATCTACCTGCAAAATGCAGGAGACGTGGGTTTGATCGCCGAGTCGGGAAGATCCCCTGGAGAAGGAAACAGCGATTCACTCCAGTATTCTTGCCTGGGAAATCCCATGGACAGAGGAGCCTGGCAGGCTACAGTCCATGGGGTTCCAAAGAGTCAGACACGATTTAGTGACTAAAACAACAATCAGTCCCAATCTTGACAATCAATCCCAAGCTCACAATTCATCCTATCCCTCTTTTCCCACCTTGGTGTCCATACATTTGTTCTCTATGTCTGTGTGTCTGTTTCTGCTTTGCAAAGAGGTTCATCTGCAACATTCAAATCTGGGGGGACACGAGCATTCAGTCCATAACACCTCAGTGTGGGGCTTGTTTTAGAAAGTCAGTTTAAGGGAATTCCCTGGCAGTTCAACAGGCAGGACTGTGTGTTTCTTTTTTGGGGGACATAGGACTGATCGACGGCATCCCACCCCAGTACTCTTGCCTGGAAAATCCAATGGACGGAGTAGCCTGATGGGCTGCAGTCCATGGGGTCGCTAACAGTCGGACAGACTGAGCGACTTCACTTTCACTTTTCTCTTTCATGCATTGGAGAAGGAAATGGCAACCCACTCCAGTATTCTTGCCTGGAGAATCCCAGGGATGGGGGAGCCTGGTGGGCTGCCGTCTATGGGGTCACACAGAGTCGGACACGAAGATGTGTATAAGAGACAGCTNCGCTAACAGTCGGACAGACTGAGCGACTTCACTTTCACTTTTCTCTTTCATGCATTGGAGAAGGAAATGGCAACCCACTCCAGTATTCTTGCCTGGAGAATCCCAGGGATGGGGGAGCCTGGTGGGCTGCCATCTATGGGGTCACACAGAGTCGGACAGACTGAAGTGACTTAGCAGCAGCAGCAGCAGCAGCAGGACTGATCCCTGGTCAGGGAATTAAGATTCCCTCAAGGTTCAGGGACAAAAACAGAAAATAAAAATGTCGATTTGAGGAGGCCAGGACTTCAGTACTGATATGTGGAAGTGAAATCCTAGAGATCAACTCTGAGACTGGATAAGATAGAAGGATTCCTCCCATAGTCCATTTTTGCAAGTATGAGGAATTAAGCCTTATTTGGGCTGAGGGGAGAGGAATTTGGGAGGAAGTTATCTTGGCTCTTAATTCTTTGCCAGAGGTTCAAAAGGGCTTCCCTGCTAGACCCTCAGGTAAAGAATTCGCCTGCAATGCAAGAAATTCATAGGAGGCGCGGGTTCAATCCCTGGGTCGAGAAGATTCCCCGGAGGAGGAAGATGGCAACCCACTCCAGTATTCTTGCCTGAAATAATCCCATGGACAGAGGAGCCTGGCGGGTTACAGTCNCCTGCTAGACCCTCAGGTAAAGAATTCGCCTGCAATGCAAGAAATTCATAGGAGGCGCGGGTTCAATCCCTGGGTCGAGAAGATTCCCCGGAGGAGGAAGATGGCAACCCACTCCAGTATTCTTGCCTGAAATAATCCCATGGACAGAGGAGCCTGGCGGGTTACAGTCCATAAGGTCGCAGAGTTGGACATGGCTAAGCAAATAAGCACACAAGCACTAAAGGCTCACAACCTCTGTTCCTGTTTGTAGGGGGTTTCCCTCCTCTGTCTTCTGAGTTTGGCCACAAGATGAGATGCAGTTCCTAAATTCTTTCTTTCCTTGCTGCTCTCCATGGTAACACAGCGCTCTTAGGTAACAGGTTTTATTGCTAATTACTAGGGAACAACAAAAGTACAACAAACAACAACGTTGAAACATGACTCACTCAAATAGAGGGCAATCACATGTCAAAAATTTATTCAACTTGTTAAAGAGGAAACAGTAAGATGGAAAAGCTGGTTCAGAGAGCATTTTGAGGAAGTAGATATTTGAGGAAGGAGGAGTCTTAAATGCTAAACTGATTAATCTCTGGTCCTTTTTCATACTGGAAAGAAATACTTTGGAATTTAAAACAGACAAAAATCTGAGCCTTTAATAGAAAGTAAATAGCTAAGAAAACAAAGATACATTCCTTGGTTTGCATATATGGCCAGTGGGCCAAATCTGACTCTGGTGCTTGCATTTATAGTAAGTTTTATTGGACCACAACCACGTTCATCTGCTTACCTATTGTGTAAGGCTTGCTCCTTGGAAGAAAAGCTATGACCAACCTAGACAGCATATTAAAAAGCAGAGACATTACTTTGCCAACAAAGGTCCATCTAATCAAAGCTATGGTTTTTCCAGTAGTCATGTATGGATGTGAGAGTTGGACTGTGAAGAAGGCTGAGCGCCGAAGAAGTGATGCTTTTGAACTGTGATGTTGGAGAGGACTCTTGAAGGTCCCTTGTACTGCGAGGAGATTCAAACAGTCTACCCTAAAGGAAATCAGTCCTGGGTGTTCATTGGAAGGACTGATGCTGAAGCTGAAACTCCAATATTTTGGCCACCTGATGTGAAGAACTGACTCATTTGAAAAGACCCTGATGCTGGGAAAGATTGAAGGCAGGACAAGAAGGGGACAACAGAGGATGAGATGGTTGGATGGCATCACCGACTCAACAGACATGAGTCTGAGTAAGCTCTGGTAGTTGGTGATGGACAGGGAAGCCTGGTGTGCTGCCGTCCATGGGGTCACAAAGAATCGGACACGACTGAGTGACTGAACCGAACTGACTGTGTAAGGCTGCTTTTGCAGTACTGTGATGACAGAGCTGAGTCGTTGATAGAGAGGATATAGCCCCGAAGCCTAAAATTTTTACTATCTTAGACCTTCACAGAAGAAGTTTGCCAGCTCCTTCTAGAGAATTAATCCTGGGGTGAGCTTGTTAAACAATGTCCTCCATGACATGGCAAGAACTACACTGCCCTATCTTGGTCTTATTTGCAAATTATGGCTAATTTTTCTTTAAAAAAAGATGTTTGGCTTAAAAATTGGGGACAATAGGAGAGTTGTCATCTCTGGCCTGTAATTCCTAAGTTCTTCCGTCTACCCACTTGAACACCCCGATACCCTCTTTGTGCACTGATGACTGATCTCAATGCCCCTTAGCCTCCCAACCCATTTCTTTGATAGTGGAGTTTATGAAAACCTCCTTTACAGAGCCATTTTGTTCAACAGAGCACTCTGTCTCAGAGTTAAGGTTTTACCTATAGTAGTAGTACATTTATATGGAAAGTTTTCTTGGGATGTCCACTCAGCTTCTTTGAAATTAAATTCTACAGCTGTTGCAAACAGCAAGTTTTGAAAAGGCAACGATAGTGTGTACCTGACCACTGCTTTTTCCCTGGTTCCTGGCACATGGTAGATGGTCAATAAAATATTTGTTGATTGAATGATAGATCCAATGAAACACTAAAGGTAGAGGGTTTGTTTTGCCTTCAGGGTCAGCTCTATATAAGGAACAAAGTTTTGTGATGAAGGCTGCCACCTGCAGGGAAACAGTGAAACTGCAAGATTCAGAACTGCTAAATCCTGAGGAAAATACTGTCAATTTCCAGGCAGGATTACGAGAGAATCAATTTTTTCTCCTTTCGTTTAAGGCAGAATTAATCAATATCATTTTGCCATTTCTGATTGTGGAAACCTGTACCCTTTCTTTAATAACACTTTCCCAGGGCCATCCCTCACACACAGTTTTGCAGTAGGTACCACTATCTCTGGGTTTCCCTGATAACTCAGTTGGTAAAGACTCTGCCTGCTTGCAGGAGACCCCAATTCAATTCCTGAGTTGGGAAGATCCACTGGAGAAGGGATGGGCTACCCACTTCAGTATTCTTGGGCTTCACTTATGGCTCAGCTGGTAAAGAATCTGCCTGCAATGTGGGATACCTGGGTTCAATCCCTGGGTTGGGAAGATACCCTGGGGGAAAGGCTACCCGCTCCAGTATTCTGGCCTGGAGAATTCCATGGACTATATNTACCCACTTCAGTATTCTTGGGCTTCACTTATGGCTCAGCTGGTAAAGAATCTGCCTGCAATGTGGGATACCTGGGTTCAATCCCTGGGTTGGGAAGATACCCTGGGGGAAAGGCTACCCGCTCCAGTATTCTGGCCTGGAGAATTCCATGGACTATATAGTCCACGTAAAGAGTCAGACACGACTGAGCAATTTTCATTTCACCACTATCTCCATTTTATACATGAGGAATCTAAGCACAGAAAGTATGACTGAGTTACACAGAAGCTGGCAAAACTAGGGATTTGAACCTAAAGATCGTGGCTTCAGAATGAGTGCATCTAATCATTTCACTACACTACCTCTCTGATATGGAAAATGTTTATAGAAAACGCGTAGAAGCGTGGTGAACGAAACCCATGCAAGTATCTCTGCTGTCTCCTGAAACAGTATTAAAATGATAGAAAAGGAATCCAGAGTGTGAGCCCACAGACAACAGGAGAGAAGATGATTGCTCATGAGAGATGTCAGATCCTTTCTGGAAGATAGAAAGTGGATGGATGATTTAGCTGAATGGAGAAACCCTAGATCTTATGGAGGAGAAAGTCAGTGAGGAGTAACGTGAGGCCCTTGGCAGAGAAAGTGCAGAGTCCTAACCACTGGACAACCAGGCAGTTCCCCTGAAAGCAGGTCATTAATTGTATATGTGTAATAGGAGCTGTTAACCCCAGATTCCCTCCTGTGACTCCTTGTTCCTATCCCTGCAAAGATTATTCTTTGGAGAATTTGAAACATGATAGCTCTAGGTTCAGAGATCACAGTCAGAGAAAAGGATGGAGGTGAGGTAACACACTAAAAACAGAGGTATTAGATGAAAGTGTATAGCTAAAAAAAAATCGGAATTAAAAAAAAATGATATATTTGATGGTAGTATTGGTATTGTTATTCTTAGACTTAGCACTATGCTAAATGTATTTTGGAACAAAACAAATGTTGAAGTTTTTGAGAATCAAGCTCTATGGTGTGGGAGAAACAAAATACACATGTGTAGTCGATATAGTTAAATAAAAGCCCTCTAGTCTTGATTTCAACTGGAAACATCAGTATGATGGATTTTGTCATAGAGGTTATATAGCTTGCTCAAGGTCACCCAGCTCATAAAGGATGGAACAAGAATAACAGCCTGGTCTTGCAACTAAATTTGTGAAGGTCTGCCTCCTTGGTGGGTCAGGTAGGAGGGCCTCTTGGAGGAGGTGAAATTTGAAGATTAAGTAAGAGCAATAAATGGATTTCTCTTAATCAGTGGACAATCTGCTTGCTATTTTCCGAGAATCCTGGGCTGACCTGGAAAGAGTTTCTTTCTGAAATGTCAAAACCCAAGGTCAGTATGATCAGTTGACCAACAGACATCACCAAGGCAGACCAACTTGTTTCCCTGTGCCATCCCTTTAAAAAATTTCAAGGAAAGTGAAATGTATTTTCAGTGATGCCTCAAAGTAAGCACCTCTTACAGTAAAGCAATGGAAAGTGAAGTTGCTCAGTCATGTCCAACTGTTTGCAGCCCCACAGACTGAAGACTACACAATTTGTTTGAGTCTGATTTTTTTTTTTAGACTTGAAAAATGTTCACAAGATTTAAAATGTGCTTTCAAGTCTAGTCTGAGCAGTGGGTGCTGGGCAAGTCTGGCAGGAGGAAAAGATTTGTGCCTTATTTTCCAAATGCTCACCCTAATGGAATATAGGAATGATGTGATTAAGAGAGAGAACATGTTTTTAAATTTGTTTTATTGTTGTGCTCATTTAATTTGAAAATAAGTTATTGGGAATTCCCTGGTGGTCCAGTGGTTAGGATTCATTGCTGTCACTGGTGGGGCCCGGGGTTCAGTCCCCGGTTGGGAAACAAATATCCTGCAAGTCTTGAAGCATGGCCCCCCAAGTTTTAGTTATTAAGTGAAAAGCAATACATGCAAAATAAATCAGAGATTAACTCTATTTTCCTCCTCTTCCCCAGAAAGTGTTATAATTACCAGCTTCTTAGGTCTTGCAGAGAACATTTTAAGAGGAAAATTTTAGGTTGATTTATGTTAGAAGGAGACAGAAATTAAAATATGACTGATCTTTTATTATCTCACTAGGGTAAGCAGTTGCCCTCTGAGGGAGAACCTGCAGCTGGATTTACATTGGATGGACTTTCATTATTTGTTTTAAGGAATTCACAAATGATCTCTACTAAAGATGTTTGTCGCTCAGTCATGTCCAAATCTTTGCAAACCCGTAGACTGTAGCCCACCAGGCTCTTCTGTCCATGGAATTATCCAGGCAAGAATACTGGAGTGCGTTGCCATTTCCTTCTCCAGGGGAATCTTCCTGACCCAGGGATTGAACCCAGGTCTTTTGCAATGCAGGCAAATTCTTTACTGTCTGAGCCACCAGGGAAACCTTCTCTACTAAAAGAGGTATCAATCTGAGTCTTTGTCCGAACTGACCTAGTTAAACTTCATCTTTTCTCATCTGGCTATCTTTCCTTCCCCTCTAAATAAACTGCCTATAATGTAGAGATGGAGATTCTGGGAGTTTGAATTTAAGGTTAAATTTCATACAGATTTTTCATAACTATGACTATAATAGCTGGGCTTCCTTGGTAGCTCAGATGGTAAAGAATTGACCTGCAGTGCAGGAGACCCCGGTTTGATTCCTGGGTCAGGAAATTCCCCTGGAGAAGGGATAGGCTACCCACTCCAGTATTCTGGGGATTCCCAGTTGGCTCAGACAGTAAAGAATCCTCCTGCAATTCGGCAAACCTGGGTTCGACCCCTGGATTGGGAAGATCCCCTGGAGGAGGGCATGGCAACCTACTGAAGTATTCTTGGCTGGAGAATCACCATGGACAGAGGAGCCTGGCGGGCTACAGTACATGGTGTCACAAAGAGTTGGATACAACTGACTTAACACAGCACATATGACTACAATAATTCTGACGTTTCTAGGACATTCCAATTTTTAAATTGTCTTCCTAACTATGTGCACACTTGTCAGGCCACAGGTTCTGATTTGGGGCATGGAAAACATACGCTAACAGTGTGAGGTTGGTGATTTTGACACAGACTGACCCAATCTTGTATTTGCTTTTCTTTGGTCCCCATGTTCTTGCCAACAAATTCGGGTTACATGAGGTAAAAGCTTTAAACAAGCTGTAGCAAAAAATGCCTGACCCCATGATGGGGCAATATGAAGCAGGTTCAGGGCTCAAGAAGAATTTACTCACAGGCTGCCAATAAGGGGTGGATGAAAAAGGAACTACCTACAGATCCTGGGGAGGATAATGAAAACATGTTTGCAATACAGAAACAGAAATAGAACTGGGGGAGGAGAGAGGAGTGTCCCTAAGTGGTGCCAAGAGGTCAGCTCACTTCCATTTTCTGAGGCTCTTTGTTTCCAGAAGAATGAAGAATTCAGTTCTTCATTTAATATTTAACAATTTATTTTTACACCCCATGGTTAAAATGCCATGTAAATGTGTCACTACAAGATGACTGTATTTATTAAAAGTCAACTAATACAACTTCAATGAGATACCACCACATAATTCTTAGAACAACTAAAAATGAAATTGAAAACAAAACTGATCATACCAAGTTGTCAGGAGCCTGGGGAGTAAATGGAAATCTCAAACAACTAAAAATGAAACTGAAAACAAAACTGATCATACCAAGTTGTCAGGAGCCTGGGAAGTAAATGGAAATCTCAAACTTTGCTCTCGTGGGCATGCAGAATGTAGCCACGCTAGGAAAAAGTTGGGCAGTTTCTTATAAAATTAAATATCTACTCACCAGACAACCCAGGAATCTCACTCTCCATGAAATTCTCTAGGCAAGAATACTAGAATGGGGTGCCATGCCCTCCTCCAGGGGATTCTCCCAACCCAGAGATCGAACGCAGGTCTCCCACACTGTAGGCAGATTCGCTACCTATTACCATCTGAGCCACCGGGAAGCCCCCATTATGAAATATACTTGTTAGCAACAGAAAGAAATGAATTGAAAGAACCCCTGGCCAAATTATTTTTTAACAATGGTACCAGGACTGTATAATGGGGAAAAGATAGTCTCTTCAATAAATGATGTTGGGAAAACTGGATATCTACATGCAAAATAATGAAATTAGACCCTTACCTTATGTCATATACAAATATTTTCTCAATTGTGGTTGTTGTTACATGACTGTATGTGTTAGTTAAAAATCAGAAAACTGTAAACCAAAAAAATTGTATATTGATGCATGAGAAAACCTGTATATGAAAAACTGCACATAAATTATTGCTCAATAAAACTGTCTAAAGGACTATGTGTAATAATGAAATTAGACCCTTACCTTATGTCATATACAAATATTTTCTCAATTGTGGTTGTTGTTACATGACTGTATGTGTTAGTTAAAAATCAGAAAACTGTAAACCAAAAAAATTGTATATTGATGCATGAGAAAACCTGTATATGAAAAACTGCACATAAATTATTGCTCAATAAAACTGTCTAAAGGA
Organism: Oreotragus oreotragus; assembly: GCA_006410675.1. NCBI lineage: Eukaryota > Metazoa > Chordata > Mammalia > Artiodactyla > Bovidae > Oreotragus > Oreotragus oreotragus. The sequence continues at coordinate 108,676 of SJYX01005527.1, read as the reverse complement.
CTATGTGGGAGAAGGTGAGGGTGGGATGATTTGAGAGAATAGCACTGAAACATGTATATTACCATATGTAAAATAGATGACCAGTGCAAGTTTTATGCTGAAGCAGGGCACTCAAAAGGTGCTCTGGGACAACCCAGAGGGATGGTGTAGGGAGGGAGGTGGGAGGAGAGTTCAGGATGGGGGAACACCTGTGTACCTGTGCACCTGTGGCTGATTCAGGTCGATATATGGCAAAAACCACAATATTGTAACGTAATTATCCCCCAATTAAAATTAATTAGTTAAAAAAACTTACTAAAAAGAAATGTGGGAAAATGTCAAATCTGATCTTGGTGCAGTGTATAGTGGTCTTATGATTAAAATGTTTTATTGTGATTGAAATGTTTTTATTGTGATTGAAATGTTTCAATCTGAAAAATTTTAAAGGTGTTCTTAAAAAGCCGATTAGTTTATTCAAACTGCAGTATGGTCCAATAATAGGATGCAAGTTTACAGTTGTCTGGTAAACAATTGTTTCATTTTTCTCAGTGTAAGTCTGTGACCGTATTTATTATTTCATTTTCAGAAAAGGTCAGACTTGTAAATTTGAGACCTTTCAAGAATGTGGAGCCTGCTCAAACAGCCCTTCTGCCCCCATAATGTTTCTGAAAACATTTGAAGAATAAGAATAATATCTGGTGGTTAACAAGGCACGTGGGAAACGAGAGGAGGAGAGAAGCGAGATTTCTTTTCTTCTGAATGTTGATTTAGAAATGAATTACTTGAGCTGTTCACTTCGGTCAAAAACGATAGAGTAAGTCCTTTGTCCTCACACAGCCTTGATCTTGTGTTGTTCTAAGAAATCCCTTTATAAAGATTAATGATTCTGCACCCCTATTTGTAAAATATTTGGCTCAGATGAATAAAGATGGGTGGATATACTTAATATAGGCAAAATGGATACTTAATTTTAGACAGATTAGAAGCCATGACTTTAGCAAAAATAATGAGTCAATTCACCCCAAAGCACACCAAAGACCAAGACAGAGGGGTTATCCCTACTATATGAAGTTAGCCTCAGCTATTTTTCCATTGAGCTACTCCTACTTTGTTTTTTTCAGGCTTCTCATATGTGGCAGCTTCCAAGTGCAGAATTCCAAAAAAGCTGAAATTGTCTTCAATCCTCCCAACATTGGCACAGACTATAAGGAATTGAGAATGCCAATAATTCTAGGGAAACAGATGGACATTTTAAATCACAAACATTTACGCACAACCCAAAAGCTGCAGTTTGGGACAAAATATGGAAATAGATCTTGGCCCTTCTTTGTATCCTTCTATCTTAATGAGGGAACCTGCCAAGACCATGGGAGAAGGGAGGGAGAAAAGATCCTTTAGGTTGAAAGATGAAAAAAAAAAAAAAAAAAAAACTGGCAGAAATGGGTCACCTGTGAAATGAAAAGTTTCAGTGTTTCCAAGGTTTGCAAAATGGATCTCAGTTGACACAACCCTCATTTTGACTGTGTAAGATGTCATAAAATTACTTCTGGACCACCTATAGAGTGTTTTCGTTTGAAAGGGGATGGTGAGATCATTTCCCAAACCATACACACAAAAATGTTAGAACTGAAGGGCACTTTATCAAAATTTAATCCAACAGCCTAAAAATTCAAAGCAGAAAATAGGACAATGTGATTGACAGATATTAAGGAATAGAAAAGAAAGTGGAGACCTGGAAGTCAAGAGAAGATTTAAAAACAAGTCATCCTGGATTTAGAAGTCAAACTACCGCACAATTGCACTCGTCTCATTTGAGCATTCTTTGGCATTGCCTTTCTTTGGGATTGGAATGAAAACTGACCTTTTCCAGTCCTGTGTTCCAGTAGTTATCAGAATTAAATCCAGCCATTCCAGAAAGAAATTCAGTAGTAACATAGTACCTTGCAGAGTCATTTCCATTTACAAACACTTTGGAATGTCTGGTATGTGCTTATCAACTTTTTTGGGTGAGGGAAAATCAGCATCTGTAAAGGGGTCTGTAATTCTCTGTCTGCATTCTGCTCCCTGAGGAAGGGTTGCCAGGCCCTGAGAGTTTTCCCTCTGTGTCTGTACACCAAGCACCTTATAAGTCTTGAGAGAACACACAGCACACACTCTCTCTCCCCTGAATTCCTGGTGTGCACATGTCAGGGCTTAAACACAAAACCTCAAGAAGGGATAGACCATACCTTTTTTATATCCAGTTCCAAAAGCAGAAGAAATGTTTTCTCACATTCTTTCAGACTTTATTCAATATTTCCATGAGCACTAATTGAAAAACATTAATAGAGAGATAACAGCATAGACTAGATGATTCTGGAAAAAGTCTAGACTCCCTGGAGGGTTTGCAGAATCTCAGTAGTGATGTTCTGCTGGCAGAAGAGAGTCCCCCGTACCCGGCAGAGCAAATGTCAATGGGACCACAGTGCACTGCTTCTGGGTATCACGCTCCATCCTGGGCTCCCCATGGACCCAGAGTCACACTGCTGTGTTCCTCCTCACTGTCTGTCTCTGCCTAGAGGAACAGAGCTGTTCTGGGCCTGTCCTGTCACTCACAGGGGAACTCCTTCACTTCTCAGTTGGACAATGAAGAATGAGTAGGTAATTTTTCCTCCTTCATCCCATCTCTAACCAGCTTTCTGGGTAATGAGGGATGGGGAAGTGCGAAAGAAGACCACCTCCTGAAGAAGCAGGGAGCCTCTGGCATATTTTATGGTCCCTCCCATTCATCTTGAACTGAAACTATCTGCTCTGGAGAGAATTTAAGAGACCTAAATTAAAGCTTTGGTAATGAGAACTCAAAACATCCTGAGTCCCTCAAGCTCACTCTGGGCCTTCACACTACTCTTTTTTTAGGGAAATAAAGTCACCCAATGCCAATTTTCCCAAAGCCGAAATTTTGCTCATCAAATTAGTTCTAGGTGAGTTGCCCATAAAGAAATTTTGTGTTTTATATGACTTGCTAGTTGAAAATTAGCTTTATTTAATCTATATTAATGTCTTCCATGGTTGTTTTTAAGGTTTAGATGTACATATGTGGACTAACTGAAATCCGTCATTGCTTTAAAATATTCACCAGATAATTGTTCCAAAAATATGAAAAGAGAAAAGAAGCAGGATCTTGTGATGGAGAAGAAAACTCATGGTCAGAGATCAAGACCAAAGCACTGGTCTAGGCAGGTGGGAGGAAGTCTCAGGAAGTCTCAGGGAAGAGAGGAAATACCCACCATGATGCCTGGGGAAGGAGCCAGAAAGGCACAGAGACACCAGGGGAATAGGGAGAACCAGGCTGAAGGCAGAGGACAGTATGTTCCTGATGTCAGGGGAGTGTAATCTCCTCGGTTCTGTCTCCTCACAACAAAGATTTGAGGCAATGGACATTAAAGCCCTCAGCGTGTCACAGCTCTCGGACAGTCTGTGTTATTGTTCTTGGACAGATCAGTTTTATTTAAAAAATAAAGGAAAATATATCCTTGAGGTGTGAGGACATGCTGACCCAAAAGATGTGAAGAGAAGAGAGAGAGAGAAAGAGAGAACGAGTGCGCACATACGGGAGAGAGACCCCCAGCCCTTTGGTTCCTCTCTTTATATGTCTTTTTCCTCCCCTTACGCCTGCCCTATGTAGATTGGGCCAGCCAGGAGTGCTGTTTGTTCTACCTGAGGTCCTCACTCCAGTCCTCGGACTTTCCTTTGTTCTGTTTTTGTGGGCTTTTCCCTTATCTTTTAGCCACCGTCATTCTGAACTCCTTTTTCCTATACCTATGGCATCCGTTCCCATCACTTCATGGGAAATAGATGGGGAAACAGTGTCAGACTTTATTTTTTTGGGCTCCAAAATCACTGCAGATGGTGATTGCAGCCATGAAATTAAAAGACGCTTACTCCTTGGAAGAAAAGTTATGACCAACCTAGATAGCATATTCAAAAGCAGAGACATTACTTTGCCGACTAAGGTCTGTCTAGTCAAGGCTATGGTTTTTCCTGTGGTCATGTATGGATGTGAGTGTTGGACTATAAAGAAAGCTGAGTGCAGAAGAATTGATACTTTTGGACTGTGGTGTTGGAGAAGACTCTTGAGAGTCCCTTGAACTGTAAGGAGATCCAACCAATCCATTCTGAAGGAGATTAGCCCTGCGATTTCTTTGGAAGGAATGATGCTAAAGCTGAAACTCCAGTACTTTGGCCACCTCATGCGAAGAGTTGACTCATTGGAAAAGACTCTGATGCTGGGAGGGATTGGGGGCAGGAGGAGAAGGGGACGACAGAGGATGAGATGGCTGGATGGCATCACTGACTTGATGGACGTGAGTCTGAGTGGACTCCAGGAGTTGGTGATGGACAGGGAGGCCTGGCGTGCTGTGATTCATGGGGTTGCAAAGAGTCGGACATGACTGAGCAACTGAACTGAACTGACAATGAAGATTTTGAAAGTAATTTTCTTTGTTGTTTTTTAAAGGGAAGTATTGGGACTTCCCTGGTGGTTCAGTAGTTAAGACTCTGCTTCCAAATGCAGAGGGCATGGGACTGATTCCTGGCAAAGGAGCTAAGATCTCACATGCCGAGTGGCATGGCCAAAAAAACAAAGAAGCATTACATCAGTTATTAAGAGTGGTCCAGAATTTCAGTTCAGTTCAGCTCAGTCGCTCAGTCCATCCTACTCTTTGCAACCCCATGTACTGCACCACGCCAGGCTTCCCCATCTATCACCAACTCCCAGAGCTTACTCAAACTCATGTCCATTGAGTCGGTGATGCCATCCAACCATCTCTTGGACAGGGAGGCCTGGCGTGCTGCGATTCATGGGGTCGCAAAGAGTAGGACATGACTGAGCGACTGAATTGAAACTGTGCCTATCTTTGTTTGAAATGTTCCCTTGGTATCTCCAATTTTCTCATAGATCTCTAGTCTTTCCCATTCTATTGTTTTCCTCTGTTTGTTTGCATTAGTCAGTTAAGAAGACTTTCTTATTTCTCTCTCCTTGCTGTTCTCTGGAAGTCTGCTTCAGTTGGGCATATCTTTCCCTTTCTCCTTTGCCTTTCACTTCTCTTCTTTTCTCAGCAACTTGTAAGGCCTTCTCAGACAACCACTTTGCCTTCTTGCATTTCTCTATCTTGGGAATGGTTTTGGTCATCATCTCCTATACGACTTTACAAACCTCTGTCCATAGTTCTTCAGGCATTCTGTCTACCAGATCTAGTCCCTTGAATCTATTCGTCACCTCCACTTATATTACCTGTATTTAATTTGGGGAGAACTCAGATTTTAATATTTTAATGTTTGTTTAAATGGAGTCATACTTATTAAACTTTAAGGAACCTAGCAGTTTGTTGTTTTTTTTGATCTCCTTGCAGTCCAAGGGACTCTCAAGAGTCTTCTCCAACACCACAGTTCAAAGGCATCAATTCAGAATTTCAGGTAGTTGTTAAAGCAATACTCTGTAGGAAAGAATTGGAAATGTCTGTATTACACATTTGATCCAGTTATATTTTAGATACTTTCTCTGCAATGTCATTGGAAGGTACTAAAGATGTCATTTTGATGATTTAGTTTTGCTATTAATATTTAAATTTAATAATCTAGGTATATATATTGTTTTACATTCTTCTGAATTGAAAAATGTGTTTCTTGAGTAATTACCATGATATGTTTAAGTATTTTCACATTCACTTCTGAATTGTAAGGAGATGAAGTATCAAAGGTGTAATAACCAACATCCCTGGTCTGGAATACTTCTATAAATACAGCAGTTTATAACTGAGGGGCTTCCCTGAGTGTTGTAGTCTTCAAGTCCTTTTGTACAGATAAAGTAGATTTGCTTTTTTTCCTTTAAGGCCTATAAATCATTCTATTTAATTTTTGTCATTTTTTTGACTGTAAAAAAGTTATTAAGTGTTCATCTGTTTCCCTTATCACAATCACAACACAGCGACCAGAAGTTATCTGGCGACCTTCTGGTATACAACCCTTAGAGGTAGATATCATTCCTGACATAAAACTGTAGCTCAGAGATCCTAAGGGAACTAAAACCATATCGGTAAAGCAAGTGTAGACACATATGAGATAGAGAAAAATTCAAGGATAGTGATATGATCTCTATGCTTCAAAAACCCCATTTAGTAGCTTTAGAAGAGTGGGTCCCAAGATTTCCCTCCCTCCACTGATTGTGTTAGTTGTCCCAAATGCACTGGTTGTGTTAGTTGTGTGTGTTGTCCCAAATGTACTGGTTGTGCATTTGTTAAAAATATTGCTCCCTGAACCCTGCCCTTGGACTGAATCAGAATCGCCTGAGACGGAACCTGGAAATCTACATTTTTAAAACAAGCACTGCAGTCCTCTTGGAAACCACGTGAGGAATTCACAGGCAGGACAGGTCCCCGCCCATCGTCCCCTCCTCTTTTGATCCGCCTCGCCCAGGCCCCGCCCTCCGCCCCCTCCCGCCTCGCCCAGGCCCCGCCCTCCGCCCCCT
>SJYX01005527.1:0-101943 GCA_006410675.1 Oreotragus oreotragus | reverse complement strand
CCTCGCCCAGGCCCCACCCTCCGCCCCGCCCGCCTCGCCCAGGCCCCGCTCTCCCCCACGCCCGCCTCGCTGAAGCCCCGCCCTCTGTCCCTACGTCTCTCCAGGCCTCGGACGACCCTTCCCGTGATGCCCCGCGCCCAGCCGCCGCGGTTGCTAGGTAACGCGCGGGCTCCCAGCCACCCAGCCACTGGCCGCTCGGCTTGTGGCTGAGCAATGGGGCCGCGGTCCCTTCCGCGGCTCTTGCTCGTTCTCCTAGACTGCTGTGCATCCTTGAGCGCCCAGGCCGGGACCACCCCGGTGGTAACGACGGAGGACCTCAACTCCACCAAACCAGTCCCGACGACTCTCCGACCTGTTTTATCTTCTAAGCCACCTGAGATCCCCAGGGCTTCCAGGCCCTTCTCCGGCCCCAGACCCGCCCCGGTCACAGACGGTGGGTAACCAAGGACCAATTCCTGGGGATCTACAATGGTTCAGCCTGCGGGGGTTGGTAGCCCGGGTGAGGATGTAATAATGGCGATAGTTAACGTTTATTGACCACTTAAAGTGTGCAGTCATTGTTAAATGTTTCATAGGTATTCTCTCAACAACCCTTAGAGGTAGACGTTATTATCACTGTTATACAGATGAGAAAACCGAAGCTCAGAGAGCCAAGTGAGACAATATAAAAATCTTTAGAAGTACTTGCAGTGGTCCTGGACGACACTAATGCCAAAGGTGTTAATGAATGAATACTTGCAGCTTTTCAGTTGAAAGTTTCTAGGCAGTTGTGGGAATAAAGTGCATAGGATACGTTGGGCTTTTCAATTATGAAAAAGAGATGCAAAAAATCTAGTTTACAGAAAATGACTAGGTCAAGTCCTCCTGTGTTGAGTTGAATGTAGGGAGTTATGGGGTGAGGGGTTATGCCCACTTCTTAAGATTCATCTTTAAGGATAATTAGCATATTTCTCAGAAAATGATCTAACTTGAGTTACACAGCTAGTGACTTTTGTAATCTGATTTAACATGGATGACTTCAGGGGATATCTGACTCCAAAATCGAGTGCTAACTTCTGTGAATATGTGTTTTTCTGAGGTGAAGAAGGTTCATAGCAGTGAGTAGTTTGTCAAATGGGTTTATGATCTCAAAAAAAAAAAAACCCCGTTTAAGTCCTCTGTAACCCCAATAGATATTCAGTGGTTTTTTTTTTTATCCCTTCTTAAGAAAGATCTTTTTTTTTTTTTTAAGATCTTTCTTAAATTGAGTCAGGCTCAGTATTAGTAAATACAAAAATCATTGGCTGACCTTCTGAACTCTAGAACTTAAGTTACTGAACCATTATTTCTCCTTTATAAATTGTGTAGTCAGAAAAAATACAGGAAACATATTTGCTATTTTAATATAAAAACTTTGTTTTATATTGAAATTGTTGATTTAGCAGGGAAGTTAAGTGATAATTTGGGACAAAATATAGCAGAGTATTCAATATCTGAAATTCTCTTAAGATTTTTTGGCTGAGTTGCCTTTTATCCATGTAAGTATTTCATTTGTTAATGCACTTTATCCCCCAAATGAAGCTATTCTTGAACCATCATTAATAGGTCATGTGTTCAGGGCTGTTTTTCTAGTATGAGAGGATGAATTTGCACTTTTCCTTTGTCTTTTTAAAGGGCCTCTGGTTAGATCTGTGCAAGTAATGGTAATAAATGACAGCTGACATTTATTAACTACTTCCTATGTAGCAAGCTCTGTGCTAAGGATTTCATCTGTGATGTGTCTCATCTAATCCTCCTAACAGTCTTATAATGTTAGGTTGTCACCATTTTCTTTAACTTTTTAATGTTTAACGTTTTAAATTTTTTTTTAACATTTTCTTTAACTTTTTTTTTTTTTTGGCTGCACTGCACAGCATATAGGAGCTTAGAACCCATGCCCCCTGAATTGGAAGGTAGAGTCTTAACCGCTGGACTACCAGGGAAGTCCCTGGGTTATTGCCATTTCTTAGGTTTATGAATTACTTGCCTCATTTTAGGTCACAACCTAGGTACAGGCTGTAGCAAGAGACTGACTCTGAGTGGAGAACTGGACCACCCTTTGCAGAATGGGTTACAGGTGCAAGAGAAGGATGATAACTTTCATCTCAAATCTGAGCTCTGTTCATTAGTACCCTGTAGCTGTGAAGAGGCTTGGAAGAGCAGCTGAGTGCTACTCAGACCCTGTGAGTACTCAGCAGATACTTGTTGGCTGATTAAGTACACTCACATCTTGGATAGAGACCCTTTTTTCTTTCCTAAGTAGAGTTAGTAAACACTATTGCTTTGTCCCTAGTAGTCTTACAGCTACTAGGGACCTATAAGGGTTTTAGGTTTTGTAAAATAAATCAAGATTAATTTCAAACACATAAGACAGGGTGTCTCAACACTTTGCTTTTTACTCAACACTTTGCTTTTTACTCAACACTTTATTTTTTACTCAGCACTTTATTATTTAGTGTACATGAGAGGTGTTATAATTTTCTAAGGACACAAGGGAGTCCTTGGCTAGAGAGAAACATGTAAACTCTAGGGGGGAAACTTTTGTGTCTCTAAGAATGGATTCTGTATTCACTGACAAAAGCTTCCTCTTCTCCTGACATTCATCTTCCCAGAGTTTATTATTATACCTTTTTTGAGGTATATGTTTTCTAAAGTTTTTGGGTTTTTTTTTTTTGCCACACCTTGGGATTGAACCGCCTTGGTAGTGAGCACCGAGTCCTAATCTCTGAACTGCCAGGGAATTCCTTCTAAAGCTCATTTTTATTATAAAATAATTCATAAGTGCTAATAAGAATGTTGTACGGATTGTCTACTAGCATTTGCTTGAGATCCCTTTTTAAAATTTATTTTTTGCACGAAATCCTTTTTCAAAAAAAAGAACGTTACAGGTAAGGTTGAAGCACTGATCTCACTCCCTCCTTCCAGCAATAATTAAACTACCATGAGTTCAGTGTTTATCATTCTCATGCTCTGCTATTTAAGTTTCCCCTCACTTCCACACCTCCCTGTTTGACAGCCTGAAACAGGGAATTAAAAATCCAGATGGTCATTATTAAAAATTAAAACTTGCTAAGTGGGGCTTCTACCTCTTCCCATGTTTTTACTGTCTGAATTACCAAAGATATTTCTAGAACCCCAAGTACAAGGAACCTGGGCCAGCTTTATTCTTGGCCAATAGCCTGTGAACATGGACTCAGCTTCAAAGCTGCAGGTGACATCTGAGGAGAGGAACAAAATTGAGAATTTTGATTCTTACTAGCCTTAAGTGGGCCCTTCCTCTGAATTGGAATCTCCAGAGGAGCTTAGAAATCTGCAATATTAAACCTATGGTTCTTATGGTCAGGCAAGTGATTTACCGTGTTGATTCTTAAACCTATTTTAATTATCAGCATCACCTGGAAAGTGTTTGGAACGACCAGGTGTCTGGGTTTCACAGTTAGCTTACCAAATCAGAGTCTTTGTAGGGAGAGTGCAAACAGAACTTTCCAAGTGAGTCAGATGATTGGCCACTTTGGGAAAATCTCAGATGGAGGAGTGCTCAAACTGACTCATTTCACTTCACAGATTTCCCCCAAAGTGCAATAGGAAGAATAAAATGGACCTTTGTATGAGATGGATTTTTGGTATTCTGCAGTGGCAGGGGGCAGTCACTACCTGCAGATTGTGATGCTCTGCGCCCCACCGCTCTTGTTTCTGTAGTTGCTGCGCTATGTGTCTGTGACTTGTCTCCAGCACAGTGTGACGTCAACTGCTGTTGTGATCCTGACTGCAGCTCCGTGGATTTCAGTGTCTTTTCTGCCTGCTCAATTCCAGTTGTCACGTAAGTCTGTAACATGAGGTTTTGATAAAATTGGACCAAGAATATAAAATTTGGGGACAGAAACTGAAAACTTCTCCAGGCTGAAAAAACCCAAATCAACCCAGGCTGATTTCCTGAATTCTGCATCATTCAGAAGCCATGCTGTCAAAATCAATGTATTGAAGAGTTATTGTTTAGTCGCCAAGTCGTGTCGAGCTCTTTACTGACTGAGCCACCGGGGAAGCCCCCATGTCCACTCTTTTGTGGCCCCTGGGCTGTAGCCGGCCAGGCTCCTCTCTATCGGATTTCTCAGGCAAGAATACTGGAGTGGGTTGCCATTTCCTTCTCCAGGGAATCTTCCTGACACGGGGATCAAACTCCTGCATCCGCGGATGGGTTCTTTACCACTGAGCCACCTGGGAAGCCTGTGTAGAGCAGTGTCTATCCCTTATTTGCATTCAGCCAGATGACAGTGCAGGCAAAAGAGAAGTGAGAGTGTCTTTTCACAAAGGTTATAATGAAATCTCAGTGTTCAGAGATTGAATTACGTTTCACTTTGATTTGTAAACAAATAAGGTGTCACGTTTTTGTATCTGTGAATTAGTCTCAGGTATAGCCTAGGGTGAAAAGTGCAGTTTAATTGTACAGCTTTTGTTGTAGACATAATTTTCTAACGAAAATTAGAAAGGAAAGCTTTGTTTACACCTTTCTAGTAGATGAATCTACGAGGAATTCTCACAGTTCACATTGTGTAGGAGAATAAGGGAAAATGACATTCCCAGTCGATTGCAAGATAAACAGTTTCTTCTGAGTTACCTGGTTTTCGTAATTCTGATTTCAAAGCTTTGTATTGTACAGCTTTTGTTGTAGACATAATTTTCTAACGAAAATTAGAAAGGAAAGCTTTGTTTACACCTTTCTAGTAGATGAATCTACGAGGAATTCTCACAGTTCACATTGTGTAGGAGAATAAGGGAAAATGACATTCCCAGTCGATTGCAAGATAAACAGTTTCTTCTGAGTTACCTGGTTTTCGTAATTCTGATTTCAAAGCTTTGTGATAAAATAATAGCACTTATAAGAAGTTAATTTATTCAGGATGGGACCAGTTTATTATTCAGAGATAGCCAATTTAAATTCAGTCTTGTATGAAGTTTTAGCGGTTGAAATTTGATAGGTTGAATGCTTTTTGGAAGCACAGTGTGTTTTTCCCATGAGAAACTATTTTATTGACCAATAGGAAATACAGTCTACTTCCGATGTTGTTAAAATGCCTGGAGCATGGGGTGTTGTAGTCAGATTATTTTTCTGGCTACCTGAACTACACTGTGATTCAGTCTTTGTTGAAAATCATTCTGTTTTCCTGCATTAGTAAGTTCCAGGAGCTTGAGAGTGAGATATCTTCTGATTTGCAGTCATTATTTAGAATGTAGTTCTTAAAAAATAGCCAATGGTGTAATTTTAGATATGGACTATTTAGAATGGGGGTCAGCCAACTTTTTCTGTAAAAGGCCACATAATAAACACTTGAGGCTCTGCAGGCTGTGTGGGCTCTGTTGCAGCTTTTCAACTCTGCCGTTGTTGAGCAAAAGCAGGCATGTAATGAATGGGCGTGACTACATTTCAGTAACACTTATTTACAAGATTAGGTGTAGTTTGTGGCACCATGGGTTAGAAATTAGAACTGAATTCGTAGTGCCCTCAGGAAAGAACTTGAGGGTTTTTTTGAGTTAGTTTTGCTTGTGACCTTCTCCTAAATATGAAGTATAGAAATAATGAAAACTACAGTCCTAATTAATTGGGTGTTCTTGTTATGTAGATTCCAGTTCATAGAAGATTTATTTACATATACTGAACTGTCATAAACTAGTCTTACCATTCAAAATATTATAAATTTATCTTTAAGATTAGTGGATTAGTGTCTTTTTCCCCTCATTAGATGTAAGCTTCTTGAGAGTAAGAATTACCTCTTAGGAGAAGGAAATGGCAACCCACTCCAGTATTCTTGCCTGGAGAATCCTAGGGACGGCAGAGCCTGGTGGGCTGCCGTCTATGGGGTTGCACAGAGTCGGACACGACTGAAGCGACTTAGCAGCAGCAGCAGCAGCAGCAGCTGCTAGCATCTGTATATGTTTTCTGGGTTGACATTATTAGAGACTGCTTTACTTGGAAAACCAGTATCTTCTCAAAAACTCCATGTCAGTGTTATATATGCTGCTTTTGTATAATTTGTAAATCTTGTTCCTGTTTTTAAAAAGTCAGATGTCCAAAAGAAAGGTTTCTATCGTATAACTGCTTTTGATATGTGCTAAATTTGTTAGGATAAAATACCAATTAAACATGTTAAATATAAGAACATTTTACAATCTAAGTCTACTATTTCGAAAGTTTGTATCTACTTCACAGTTATAAAAAATAAAAGATAATATGTCAAAAAAAAAAAAAGAATTACCTCTTTTATATATCATTTATCCCTAGTGCCTAGGATAGCTCCTACCATGTAGTCGGTCTTCATTAAAAGTGAGTTGAATGGATAAATGAATTGCAAGATAAACAGTTTCTTCTGAGTTACCTGGTTTTCGTAATTCTGATTTCAAAGCTTTTTGATAAAATAATAGCACTTATAAGAAGTTAATTTATTCAGGATGGGACCAGTTTATTATTCAGAGATAGCCAATTTGAATTCAGTCTTGTACAAAGTTTTAGCAGTTGAAATTTGATAGGTTGAATGCTTTTTGGAAGCACAGTGTGTTTTTCCCATGAGAAACTATTTTATTGACCAATAGGAAATACAATCTACTTCCGATGTTGTTAAAATGCCTGGAGCATGGGGTGTTGTAGTCAGATTATTTTTCTTATAATACCCTTAACTGACCCTCAAGTATCCATTTGACTTTCTCTACCGTTGTTGTTTCAGGCAGAAACCCATGTCAGAAATCTAGAGGCTCCCCTGACTGTGCCTCTTCCTTGCCTTCTCACGGCTAAGCTGTCTCTTACAGTTCACCATACCTTTGTTGAGCACCTCTCGTGTGCCAGTGCCAGGGATTTAAAGACAAGTGAGACATGGTTCTGTCTTCAAAGAGCTCATTGAATAAGGGAGACAAACGAGTGGATGGCAGTTTCTGCACCAAACTCTAGGAGAACTGAGAGGAGTGGCCTCTAATCCAGACAGCTGGACGAGGGAGGTCTTTCTAGAAAAGTAGCTGAGCTGAGTCCTGAAGGACAAGTAAAGTTGATCAGCATGAAATCAGGAAAGACATTCCTTTCCGAGGGAGCCACATGGCAGATTCCTGGGGCTGGAGGAGTATAGCCTGTTGCCTTAACTGCAGGTAGCTCAGCATGGCTGAGGAAGGATGGAGCCAGAGGAGTGTAGGGAAGGGCAGGGGTCAAGTCCTAAGGAGCCTTGTGTGTATGCTGAGGGGTTTGGATTTCTCCTGGCTTCTTCAGGAGGCTGGGAGTGAGGGGATCAGATCCCCAATTTAGTAAATTCTGCGGCAGCATGGACTGTGCAGTGGCCCCCAGGGGCCAGGCCTGGTGGCAGGGAACCAAGAAGGCAGCTATTGCAGATGAAGATTAATAAGTGCCCCCCTCTCACCCAGAAGGCTGTGACGGTGGGACTAGAGAGAAATGTACGGATGCGATGTTGATTCACTGCACAGGAGTAGGGTGCTGCTGACTGGAACGGGGGGGTGTCAAGAGTCCCATTCTGCTGAATCTTCCTCCATGATTGCCCTCACGTCTGTCCATTCCTGCTCCCTTCCTCCTCATAAGCTCACGCCTCATCTTGTCACTCCCTTTCTGAAGAACCTTCGAAAACTCTCATTACCTATAGAATCCATAACCTGAGTTCATATCCATCCCAGCCTCTTTCACATCTTATTTCCTAGCATCCCCACCTGGAATCCTTCATCCAGTGCAGCTTTGGTACTCTGTTTTCTAAACACCATCAGTGCAGTACCCGTCCCTGGCCAGTGCCGTTCTTGCACTTGGATTAGCCTCCCGTTCCCTCTCTGACTCCTCCTCGTCGTTTAAGGCCCAGTATGACTCGTAGATTTTCAGTGCTGGATCTTTTCTTACTTATACTACTCATTGTTTTTCCAAAATACTCTTTATGCCCATGATAGCAACTCATTTACCATTAGAACTATACAGAGCATTTGGAAAAGAGGCCAGTTACAAAATAAATCAATCCCCCAGCGATACCCATTCTAGAAATATAGTGGAAATGGATTCTAGTCATAGCACCAATAGAAATATAACATCATAGAATTAAACTTAACTATTCAGAATTTATGTGAAGAAAACCTCAAGATATAATGAGACATAAAACACTTGAATAAATGGAGAGATTTAATCTGTGTAGTGGGATGGGTAGAATCATTACTTACTTATACATTTCAATTTATTATAATGTAATTCCAGTCAGATGGGAGAGGGATAATGTGTCAAAATGATTCTAAAATTCATCTGGAAGAATAAACAGATGAGAACAGCCAAGACATTATTGAATAAGAAGAGCAAACTACTAGGTTTAAAGCATTTGTAACACTATAATATTGACTATAATGTGTATTAATTCATTATGGATAAGTAGGTCATTGAAAGAGAATAGAAAGGCCAAAAATCAGTTGTGTGTACTGATTTTACACCAGCCAATTTTCTTAAAGTATTTTTTTCTACTTAAGTATTTAATGTAAACATGGTATTTCACATCTGTGGAGTAAAGGTTGAATCATTCAGTAAATGATGCAGGATGATTATTGAAAAACTAACGTTAGATTCCTGCTTCATAATGTTACACTGAAGTAAATTACAAACAGGTAGAAGAGTGAAATGTTAAAAAAATTAATGAATGAAGAATATATGTGAATATTTATTAATCTTGGTTAGGGAAATGTCTTTTTTTCTCTTTGGCCACACTATACAGCATGTGGGATCTTAGTTTCCCGACAGGGATCGAATGCATGCCTCCTACAGTGGAAGTGGGGAGTCTTAACTGCTAGACTGCCAGGGAAGTCCCGGGTAATGTCTTTTAAGATAAACCCAAAGGCAATCTATAAAAGAAAAGGTTGACAACTTCATTATTTAAAAAAGTCAGTTAATCATACCTCAATTAGAAGGGGAATGATGATCATAAAAAAAAAAAAACTTCTGTGTGACAAAAAAACACTATAAAACTGAAAGATTAACAAACTAGGAAGAAATATTTCTAACACTCAGAAGGGATTCATAATATGGGTTCTTAGAAGTCAAGAAGACAAACGTTCTCATAAAAATTAATCAACTCATGAAGAAATATCAGTGAGCAATAACGATATGGAAAAATATTTAACCTCACTGCTGCTGCTGCTGCTAAGTCACTTCAGTCGTGTCCGACTCTGTGTGACCCCATAGACAGCATCCCACCAGGCAAAAAGAGAAAATTCAAATTAAAACAATGAGATAACAGGCTTTTGCCCATGAAATCAGCAAACGGTAAAAGCTGATAACATGCGGGCTTGGCAAGAGTGCAGCAGAAGAGGCGCTCTTGTTACTGCAGTGTTGGTGAGGTGGTATCTTGCCTTTCTGGAAGGCAGTCTGGTAGTAAGTCTCAAAAGCCTCAAATTTTATACCTACCTTTTGACCCAGAAATTCCATTTCAGGAGATATTGCCTAAGGAAGTAACTGGAGACATTAATACAAATGTATGTACAAGGGTGTCACTAAACCATTATATATAATCAGGAGAAATTATAAACAGCCTAGGTCAGTGGTAGAGGATTGGTTAAAAAAAATTGGGAATAGCTTAATAAACTGGTATACAGTGAAACCATATAATAATACAAAAACATTTGATGATATGGGAACTATTGGGCACTCTATATTAAGTGGGAAAAGGCCTTAAAGTGGTGTGTAATATGATCTCATTTTTGTTGTATCTCCCTAAACCATGTCTGTATCTATATCAAATTGATTAGGGTTTGTTAAGTCTGGGATTGGTTGAAGACTTGACTATACCGCAGTTTCTAAGCCCCCAAACTTCCAGATGATGTTACTTCTTCTCATTTTCACATTCATTTATTGAAGACAGCTTTATTCTAAAGACAAGGAATTTGGGATCCATTCTGGGTACTTATAAACAGTCTGAAGTTCTGCAAAATTTTATATAATTGAATATTCCATCAGAGTTTGCAAGGTTCATTTACATCAAAAATCATTTCTCATCTGTATTCCATACTTGCCAAGATTTCCTTAAAGGTTATTCTAGTTGTCTTAATATTTTCACTGTTAGAGGAGAAAGTTTAAAGTGCCAAACATTTTAACACTGAATAAGTAAACGTGGATTCAATTCTAACATCACACTTTCATAAATAGCATCCATGTAGTTGTTAACTTGGTACAGTGTAAGCATCTGACAGTTCTAAAGTAATCTTGCTAAGATTGTGTGCTTGTGCCTTAAAACTTTGTCTTATTATTATTTTTTTTTATTTTCAGGGGTGATAGTCACTTTTGTAGTCAAAAAGCAGCTGTCTATTCATTGAATTTAACAGCAGACCCACCTCAGAGAGTATTTAAACTTGTCGACCAGATCAACCCATCTATTTTCTGTGTTCATATTACAAACTGTAAGTATTTGATATTGGTATAGTGTGTGAAACTCTGGAAAGTTTTTTCTTTTAAAAGTTGTTTCATGGAAAAATGTCACATCAAGTTGGATTTAAAGCAGTTATTCTATGGTTTGGCTAGAGGTTATACTGAGGCCATTCCACAGACAACTGCAAGTAACTTTATAAACCTGTGGCTATGCACATTTTCTTTAATTGTGCTTTTGTAGTTGTCTTTTGAAATCTCGTGCTTAATTCTCATATTTTATTTCAAAGGTGTTTATAAAATGTAGACATGCCTAAAAATCTAGATTTGTGTGTGTGTGCGTGCGTGCGTGCATTTCCTCCTGATTTAATGGTTGAGAGTCAGGTTCAACTTTGGTTTCAATTTCCTTTTTTCTCTTTTATTTTTACTAAGGGTATTTGCATGAAAACAGGATCTTTATTTTTATCTGAGCATTTAGCTCAATTAGATGTCTAGTTCCAAAGTATAAAACATTATCAAGATCAGAGACATATTCATGGCAATTAAACTTTATCTTTTCCAAATGTCTTTATATTTTGGTTTTGTCCCCTTGCACTTAAAAATTTAGGTGGATGCTCTGTGGTTTGTAATCTGCAGTAATGGCTGGTCAGTCACTGTAACAGGCCCAGTGAACATAACTAGCCTGTTCCCCCTTCCCCCCACCTCTCACGCACAGAGTGCATCATCGTCCTGGGCTTTGGAGGTGGCTGTGTGAGGGTAGAAACAGGATCTTTCATTCCCCTAACCATCTGGAGAGAGGTGCCCCTGAGAGGTTTATGCAGTTTATGAGTCCATGGACTGGAGAAAGAGATTGATTGTTATTGGCTTCTGTTGTGCTGTTTACCTGCAGGGCTTAGAAACTCTTGCTTCCACAGTAGAGAAAGAGGCCATGCCTGGGGAATCTGTTTAATAAAATTCCAGAAATCTTGGGGGAAGTGAATATTTAGGGACATTTAAATTTTTTCATAGCAGCCTTACTGCTACTAAAGATTGTTTCCTAAATACTATGTATACTGTATACGCTCTACATATTATATTTTATACTGATTTAAAATACTTTTTCTAAAAACAGATAAACCTGCATTATCCTTTATTAATCCAGAAGTGACTGATGAAAGCAGTTTTGATAAATTGATGAAAGCACCTGATGGTTTTTCACTGAATGCAGAATCAGATGTTTCAACCAGACTGGATGCTCCCCAAACTGCAAAATATGAGGTGAGCCAGAAACTTAAGTCCACTCATCCTGTCATAAATATCTTGTCTTTATAAGTATGTTCCCAGTAAGCTAGCTTCCCTGAGACACAGAATTGATATTATAAACCAGGAAACAATGTTTGTGCCTGTAGATCAAAAATCATGAAAATTAAAATTGAGTAGTTGAATTCTAACATAGAATTTTGAGGCATATATTCCCTGGTAAGCTTTCATTTGTCTCTGCAGAATTTTTTCTTCTCTACCTCAAAAGATGCAGCCAAATGCTTGAGAGATGCTGCTGGAAACAGAGTGGATGGGCTGGAGGCCGGCTCCTCTTCTCAGAGTTGTGTGTAGTTTTACAGACTTTGGGAAGATGTGTGGTATTTGTTATCCATCCCTCCATAAGCCTTTAAATATGTTGTGTGTTAAATTTGACTAAATGTCATAATTTTTGGAAGCACCTTTTTAAAAGAGAAGTATAAAACAACCTGTACTAGTTCTAAAAGGTGAAGGTATAGAAGCACAGAAGTAAAAATGGAAAGGTCCCCATCTCCGATTAAAACCAAAGCACACTGCAAGGAAAGTCCCTGGTGGGCCAGTGGTTGGGTCTCCAGGTTTCCACTGCAGATGGCCCAAGTTCAGTCCCTGTTGGGCAAATAAGATCCTGTAAGCCATGTGGTTTGGCCAAAAACAAACAAACAGTGTACAGTGAAAATCACTGTGTGTATTCCCGGTTTTTTAGTGCATCTGCTAAAATATACATATAATATTGTGCAGAAATGAAATTTCTAGTTATCCACATTGTGCTATAAATTTCCTTTTTTATTCATGATCAGTTTTATGCATCTTCCCATGTCACTATAAAAGTGGCCATTTCTGGAGCATTTCCCACCTGCCAGGCACTGGGCAGAGCTCTTCAGACATCACTGTACACAACCCTGGAAAGGATACTTCACTTTAAGTGAAGTCCCCATTTAAATGTTGAGGAAAACATAGGTATAGGAAGGAGCTAGTGTTGGAGCTGCATTTTACTGATACAGATTATTCCTTCCAGGGATGTGTCATTATTTATTACTGAGCCATTCCACTATCTAATAGACATTCGTTTCAAGTTTTTGCTATTATAAATAATCCACAATAAACATTCTTATAGATATTTTTTGTCTGATTAAATCCATAAGGTATGTTCCTATAAATGGGTTAACTTGGTCAAAATGAATGGAAATTTAAAATGCCAATACCAGCTTGCCCTCCAGAAAGACTGCAGGAGTTGATTCTCCCAGCTCTAGTGAAGGAGAGGGCTTGTTCCCCGCTTGCTGGCGCTTGTGTCAGCTTCTTAGATAACCTTCCAGTGGGATAGAAGTAGAATAGCCTAGAATGAAAAAGCCTGCAAATTCTGTAACATGCATACACAGAAACATACAGCCTTAAAAGGAAAAGGGTGGGGCAGCTAGAGGTTTGCTCCCTGCAGGCAGGGACCACATCTGTTTTTTAATCATCCCTGCAGTGCTGCTTGTCACGTAGTAGCTGTGTAGTGAGTGTTGAACGGATGCCTTAGTAGCACCCTGACAGCTGTTGGTTGTTCTGTTTTGCAGTATGGGGTTCATCTGCAGACTTCAGATTCATTTTTGAGATTTCCTTCTCCCCTTACATCATCTCTGTGCACTGATAATAACCCTGCAGGTAAGAGAGTGGGCATTTTTCTTTTTCTCTGCAAACAGAGTTTGCTCTTAGTTTAAATTTATAGCAATCGTAATAAACAAACTTGTAACTAGAAACAGAGTCTTAGAGTTGAAAGACACTTCAAAAATTGTGTAGTTCAGTCCCTTCCCCTCACCCCTGCCTGGTGCCAGAATCTTTTCTGGCACCTGTGGTCACTGCTTGAGCATTTGTAGTGATGGGGAACTCACTACCTGTAACCAGCCCACTCAATTCTTTACCTCTTGAGGTGTTGGAAAGTTCTTTTCGTTTGTCACTGGAGCAAAAGTTTGTCAATAGCTAACATTGATTAACTGTGTGCTGGGTGTTGTGTTAAGCGCTTGCATGTGTTTCCCACTGATCTTCACGATGATCCTCTCAGGGAGTGTTATCTTCATTTTTTAGATGAGGAAACTGAGAAAATGAGTTTAGTTTCTTACTCAGACAGTGGTGAAGCAGGGATGCAACCCATGCAGCTGCCTCCCATGGGTCCTGCTTCTCCTTCAGGAGCATCGTAGACTCTGTGGAGTAACCGCTCTTGGCAGCAGAAGGCAACAGGCCTGGCTCTCCCATCCTTAGCCAGGCTTACTATGCAGAAGCCCACTAAGCTGTGGATGATAGCATGTGGTCTAAGGAAGCAACACTTGCTACATGAAGGAAAATGTGTTTTGTTGAAGAGGCTTAACCTTGCTCACACAGTAGGAGCAGTGTAATTTAGAACCAAACTGAGATACCATTTTCACCTAATGGATTGCAAAACGTAAAGAAATTTAATGCTGTGGAGAAGTAGGTGCTTATCTATATTGCTGGTGGGACTGAAAATTGGTACAGCCTTGGTGAAGGGCACTTGGGCAACATACATCAAAACTGCAGACAAATATGCCCTTTAACTTAGCTGCTCTACTTCTAGAAGTTGGTCCTACAGAAACTCTGGCCCACATGCAAAATGATAGATTGCAGCATTGCTAGAGCAAAACTGGAGACAACTTCCATTAGTGGGGAACTGGTTGGATAGATTATGGTGTGTCTGTAATAGCACACGAGTTATCCCTACAAAGAGGAGGAGGAAGCTCTTCATACTGAGATAGACTGAACTCCAAGATACATTGCTCAGTGAAAAAGACAAAGGGAAGAATATATGTTGTGAGTTTGTTTCCAAAAGGGGAAAGAAATACTTAAAAAAAAAAGTGCGTGTGTATACACACACAGACACAGACACACACACAAACTTTCTGAAAATATCATAGGGTAGTTCCAGAAAGATACACAAGAAACTTCGTGCAGACTCTCTCTGGGGAAGGGCACTGGTGGTTGCTGGGGGTTAGGGGTTGGAGGAAGACAACTCCTCAAATCTTTTTCTGAATTTTGAATCATGTGACTCTATTACATATTTGAAAAATAATTTTTTATACTCAATCTGAAGCATGATTGTATACATGTCATAACTTTGCAGTTTTACTTAGATTACAATTTCTTAGTTAGAATTTCTTCTTTTTAATTTTTTTTTCCTTTTCCCTTGGGAATGTTATGATTTCCAGCATTTCTGGTTAACCAAGCTGTTAAGTGCACCAGGAGGATAAATCTGGAACATTGTGAAGAAATGGAAACCCTAAGCATGGCTTATTACAGCAGCCCTAGAATTTTGAGGGTAAGAATTATTTTGAGGTAAAACTTGATTCATTGGGTTTATTTTCTGTTCCTTGTACCCTTTTAAAATATGACAAGTAGAGAATCATTTTAGTACATGATTGACACTCAGAATTTTTCTTCTCTAGTTCTTTGGTGTACTGATACCAAAGATATTGAAATAATCACTTAAAGTAATTTTCATTTTTATATAGTTAGCTCATAATTTGCTTTCATTTTTTTCTTTTTTGCATTCATTAATTTTGATGGTAACTACTAATGTCTGTCTCCTGAATTAAAAAAAAACCTTATTAATAACCAAAACTTTCAGAATTATAAAAACATCTAATGATGTCTGTCACAGAAATGATCATACTAGCACCAAAAAGTTACATTTCTGATTGGCAGATAGAATAAATACCCAGGAAAGGACAGGAGATAGGTTTGCTGGAGAAAGAGAAGCAGCCCTTTATTCCTGGTCGTGGTGACTGAAGCCTGAACTGAATAGATGGGAGAGGCCACTGGCCCACTTGGTGGGTGACATGGAGGGTCACAAGGGGAGAAGACATTTTTCAGTGATTAAAAATCATATGATATTGTGAAAGCCCCCATCCCCTTCTGATTTCCTTCTACTGAGAGGGGAGTGTGGTGATGGTGGCAGGGGGTGGGGGGGTTCCATGGCATCTGTATTCATCTGAACTTCCCTTTTCAGAATCAAGTTTAATCTTTTCCTCTTCCCACCCTTTCCCTCTTTCTTTCCTTGAAGTCAGCCATCTACGCCTGTGAATTCTTCCAGTTCATGTGACTCCTCGCAGTTGTCCTGTAAACAGTCCCTCAGGCATGCAGGCACAATTCTCTTTCATCTCAGAGCCCCTACCCCCAGACATGTCTACTCAACCCCCTCCCCAAAAGCTCCCATTGGCCTAATAGGGCCTCTTGTGGTTGGAGAAGTGGGATTGGGGGTGTAGGGACAGGAGTGGAGGGCGGCAGAGCCCTTCAGGAAGAGAGCTCCGGCCATGCTGGCGAGTCAGGAGCTTGGCCTCCACGGGGCTCCGGCTAGAGACAGGAAGACCAGGAGACTGTGGAGCCACCTGGGCAGGCGATGGTGTCCTTCCCGTGAGGACAGGCACAGCGCAAGTGACCAGAAGGAGGGGAGCTGTGTGTTCTCTACAGTGTTATGTCACTGATGGTAATGTGAAAAATAATGGATAATTACACTGAAGCATGGAGGCTTCCTGAGACACCCTCTGTTGGGCTGTGTTATTGAGCTCCCAGTCTAAAGGAAATGAATATAGAAGGAAAGTGTAAAGTTACCTCTTTTATGATGACACAGATACAAAAATATATGGGTGGCAAGCCTTGATGAAGGAAATTCAGTTTTTCTCTTTGAGAAATCTTTAATAAGAGGAATATGCCCTTTGCACCATCTGAAAAAGCAACAACAGTGCTGCTTTTTGTTGTACATAACAAAATTTGTTGTTCTTTTTTATCTAGGTGCCTGGTTCAGGAATAGAGGTAAGAATACATAATGGACTTATTGTCTTACCTTAGAGCCCTTTGAAATGAATACACTTACAGCTGGAAGGGTACCTTACTGCCAGTAACAAAAACATTTGCCAAAAAGCAAGCAGAAATGAAATAGGGAAATTCCTTGGTAGACCATTCTTTTATTATCGCGAAGGGTCAGACTTTCCGATTCCTTTAGTTTTTGTAGTTCATGTTTAAATGGCCTAGGTGTCTTGACTGACAAGGGGTGTGATTGGCCCCTGTGTCTTCAGGGCATCCCTTGATATCTTCTTGGCCTCTTGTCAGGAAGGCTGGCTAGCTCCCAGCTGTTTGTCCAGTGTAGAAGATAGAAAGAAATCTTGTGCCCAGTGAACGTACACACCTGTGTAGGAGATGAGCAGTCAGTATAGCTTCCAGGGTTGAGTTGCAGGTAGGTTCTAGTCACAGCCATGGCCCCAGCCCATGGCCCAGGAGAGCCGTGGTCAGGAGGCTGCGGTCTCTTTGCAGCAATGTCAGAGAGAAAGATGATGGGGTTGTTCTTGTTCTTGGGGTTGTACCCTGCTCCTCCCTGTGAATACCACAGTCCCCAAGGAGGCCAAAGCATTGACCTTGGCTCCCAGAGCCTGTGGAATTGGTTGGCCTTGGTTCAAAACTCAGCTTTGCTGTTATTTTCTCATATGACACCTGCTTCCATCTCCCCAGCTGCAAGTGGGTGGATGGTAGTGTCTGCCCTAGAGGCTTGATGTAAGGCTGGAGGAGAGAACGCGCATAATGTGAGGCCCGGCCCTGGTTAAGGCGTCTGTTGTGCAGGAAGCACTGCAGACCATGGTACCTGCTGTGACTGAGTTCATTACGTCTCTGGACACAAACTTGTGAGGTAGACGTTTGGAAAGGGATAGTCGTCTGACCTTGGACTCCACACTACTGTGTGTGGCCCTGGATCTCCTCATCTGTGAAGGTGCTTCTTCAAGTGAAATCTTAAGCAGAGCCTACCTAGTATGTCATACGATTGAATCCAAAGCCCCTGGTTGGAGCAGAGGTGGGTCAGAAACCCTTTACCTGCCCAGCTTCCCCGCTTTTCTCCTTTCTGGTCCTTTGTGAGGAACACTACAGCTCCCAGGAACCCAGTTTGAGAATCATAATAGACCAGCTCTCAGATACCTCTGATCACTAAGAAAGTACTTTTTAAAAAGTTACTTATATTTTAAAATTTTTGGCTGTGCTGGGTCCTCGTTGCCTTACATGGGCTTTCTCTAGTTGGAGCAAGCAGGAGCTACTCTCTAGCTGTGGTGTGGAGGGCTTCTCATTGCAGTGGCTGCTGCTTGTGGCTCCTGGGCTCCAGAGCATGGGCCCAAGGGTTGCAGTACATGGGCTTAGTTGCCCCATGGCATGTGGGATCTTCCTGGACCAGGGATCGAACCCGTGTTCCCTGTATTGGCAGGTGGATTCTGCCAGGGAAGTCCTAAAAAGTGCATTTATTATACCATTCAAAGTTGAACTGTCTGTGGGGACAGCTGCCCTGTCCACCATACAGCGTTGGTGCTAAGGTGTGCCTGGAAGGTACTGGCTCCTTCATGGGTTGGGTGTTAATTGAATGACTAAGGATTGGTTCAGGATTGGTTCAGTCAAGTAGGGAAGACCTATTGTGAGGAATAATGGGACTTTACTCAAAGGCACATGCTGTGTGCCAAGTGCTATTCCAAGTGCTCTGCGTGTCTGGAGTCCTTTGGTTTGTCCCAGTGATCCTAGGAGGCAGGTCCTGTTGTTGGCACTCTCTGGCATGTGGGTCACAGAGATGAATTAGTTTGCCCGAGTCTACACAGCGGGGGAGTACAGAGCTGGGATAAGAAGCCATGCTATCTGGCTCCAGAGACGTTATTCTTAGCGATGACTGGACCAGCTCTACTGTGTGCTGAGCCCCAAGATAGAAGTTTCTCACACATTCTTTCTTTGTCAAGCCGCAGCAGTCTGGGACTTCCAGCTCAGATCTGTGTGGCATCAAAGCTCCGAAGGACGTCACCTAATATCATGGATGTGTCTAATTTTTTTTTTTTTTTAATGCAGCTTCCAAAGTCTGTGAGAGGATCAGGAATATAAAAGTTGGATCCAGTCTTCCCACTAATCAAAGCTCATCGTGATTGCTTGAAATTGTTGTCAGTATTTGTTGAACCATCAAAAGATTGTCGTGGCCCTATAGTTTCGTTGCTAAGTAGGCTTTAGTTCTTTGCCAGTGGTTAGTTTGGGAATGGGATATGATTGAATAGGACATTCAGGAAACCAGAGCAGCCCTCCCATTTTCGTTCTCATGACTCGGTGCACGGTGACAGCCTCGCACAGTTCTTGCCACTAACACTCCTCTCTCAGTCTTTACAAAGCTAGTTTAAACTGAGCCCTTTGCTTTCTGCCAGTCACACCCACATGCCTTGGGGATGGCTTCATCAGAGGCTGGTATGGAAAGGTGTGCGCTTGCTTGGAACACAGTATATCATTGCTGAATCAGGGCATTCCAGATAAAGGAATCCAGGGTTATCTTTTGATGACTTCCTTAAGAGCTAATTACCCTATAGCTAATTAACCGGTAGCGTGAAACTCCTGTTATTCAGAGGACTTTCTTTGTAGTGACTGGAGTTGCCAACCTGCAACTCTGTTGCATGACAGCTCACCTTTGCTTTTGAACAATATCATGTTCTTGTATTAGAGGTTTGACTATCAAGGGACAGTTGCAAATCTTCTTGGTCATGGGAACAGAGACATAAGAACTACCTGTTTATCTATAAAATGACAGCTTAAATACTTAGTAATTTTGAATTATAATCAGCATAGTACATGGTTGAGGGCAAAGTTCAAAGCAATATAAACAAATGGACGCAAGTTAGGTTCCCTCCTAAACAGTGGTTTCTAAGAGCAGAGAATTAGAGCAAATGTCAGACTTGTCTCATGATACAAAGAGGCTAAAATACCCAGAGGTTCAAGCCATTGAAAGGATTGCTTGGTGCTCTATCACTCCACTGGAGATGGCCATGAGTGGAAATGGTCCTTTAGTAGCATTGATCTAAACAGGGTTTCTTGATTCTGCTTAGAAAAGTTTCTATTTTTCTTCCTCACGACCCCACCACGAGTATGTGTGTGTATAAGGGTGTGTGTAGAAATTGTGTATAAACTGGGTCAAACGTATATTCAGAGAGGTGGTGGGGGTTTAGGAGGATGGATTCTGGGGCTCTGTGAAGAATGTGCACATGCGTGTAGAGAGCAAGTGCATCTATCAGTAGGAGCTGTGGTTGGAGATGAGCATGTACATGTGCCTTGACGGCATGACGGGAGGTGTGTGTGTGTGTGTTTAGGATATAATTCACTTACCATAAAACTTGCCATTTTAAAGTGTACAATTCAATGGGTTTTGGTATATTCGCAAGGTTACACAGTCATCACCATTATTGAATTCCAGAACATTCTCACCACCCCAAAAAGAAACCCTGTGCTCATTAGCTGTCACTCTTCTTTCTACCCCAGCCTTCTCCCCCTACCCCTGGCAACCCCTGTATGTACTTTCCGTCTCTCTGGATTTGCCTGTTCTGGACATTTCATACAGGTGGGATCGGATAGTATGTGGTCCTTTGTATCTGGCTTCTTTCACTTAGCTCCGTGTTTTCAGGATTCATCTATGTTGTTGCATGTGTTAGTGCTTCGTTCCTTTTTATGGATGATTCTTTTTATGGACAATATCCTTTTGTACGGCTAGACCACCTTTTATTTTTTCATTCATCAGTTGATGGACATTGGGGTTATTTTCAGTTTGGGGTTGTTATGAATGCTGCTGTGAACATTTGTGTACATGTTTTTGTGTGAACGTTTTCAGGGGTAATCACTTAACATTTTGGTTATATCCATCTCAGATATTTTCTATGTGAATGTGTGCCTGTATTTACATATAAATAAATATTTGTGTTTTTGCAAGTGTGGAATTCTAGTAAGCATATTGTTCTATAGCATGCTTTTCCCTCCTTGGCAGTGTATCTGGAGGTGTGTTTCAAGTTTTACACTATTTTTACCCATTAACTACCTCTGTTCAGGTGTGTGTTTGTGCTGGGGTCCAGCCCCGGTGGATCCAGGGTAATTCAAAGTGTGAACGGTGTAGGCGAGGAAAACTTATTTATTTATTTAATTAGAAATATAAAATTAGATTAGGAAGAATTACTGTAGTAGGAAAATTAAGTGGAGAAAAGAGGCTGAATAACTTGGTTTATGTGGAAAACCAATAAAACTTCGAGACAAGAAGTTTGCAGCATCTACGTTAGGCCACTGGCGTCCGTTTGAATACTGGAGGTTGCCCCGCCTTGGGCTCCCTCTCTTACGGATCTTAGAAGCCAGGGCAAGTAAGTAGACATGGCGAGCCTCCACGCCCCAGATGGGAATTCAGCCAGAAATCAGAGCAAAAAGAAGACACGGGGGAAACCAGTCCAGTGACTGGACCGGCCTCTATTGTCTAGAAAGGCCGTTTATACCTTTTTTGATTGTACATAGAGATCAATGGGTAATATAAAGTTATGCAGCATTAGCAGCCCTGACTCTTCTCAAAACCAGGCTTTCTCTCTGCATACCTAACTGTATACACAAGTCCTAGGTGATTTACATCATCTTCTAGCCAGAGGGCCAATTAACATTTTACAGCCTTTTTTCTGATAAGGGTTTGTCAACCAGAAGACTTATTTGTGTTGATCTTCCCAAAGTCTGGTGCCACTCTCAGAACTAAAGTTACATTCTTACATAGCAAGGACACAAGAGGAGTGCAGTGATACATAACAAAGAAAAGTAATTAACTCAAAAGTCTAGTGTTGCTAACATCAAAACTACTACATTCCTATTTCTATATCCCTATTACATTGATTAATTTCCTTCAGGTGTCTAAAAGATAAAGAATATGGAGGCCTGGCAGCAGTCATTGAGTCAACAGTGAAAACCCGTCACCAATATAATTTTTAGCTCTTAGAAAAGGCTCTGTGTCTTTTAGATGCTTTAAGCTGTGTGCCTCTCCCGGTTGAGGGCTGTAAACAATCACAAGGTGTAAAAGTCTCCAACTGTCAGGCAAGTTAGGGAGCCATCAAGAGGGGTTTTAAGCTGATACATTCTTTTGTTGGAGACTGTTAACTGAAGCCCTGAGTTAACTCTTTGCAGAGAAAGTCAGAAGAGTGGAAAGCACAGTAAAGCAGGCAGACTCTGGTTTTTTGGGGGGTAGATGTTCAGGAAAACTCAGGGGGAACCCCTGAAGCTAGATCACGCCTTTGCGTTTTGTCTGGCTTCCTTCCTCATGACCATTGCTGCGGGCGGAATTCCTCACGCTGGCTCCCAGCATGTTTGGTAACCCAGGACTTTACTTTGCAGGTCCCTATCACGGTTCAGTCCATCGTCATTCAATCTCTAAATAAAACACTAACCCGACTGGAAGACACGGAAATACTGAGAGTGTCAAAGCAGGGTGTTGTTGAGGCGGGGCATATTAAAATCTGCACTAACGTCGTTCTTGAGGTAGGCACCCAGTTTGGCTTTGAAAGTTCACTGTCTGTGGCCGGCTCAAGCCAGGTGTGGTCCTGAGGGGTAACTGGCCACCCTCTGGCCCATCCGATGGTATTGCTTTTCTTGTCTTGGCCTCCTGCTTGCCCTTATTCTGTCTCATTAGAGGTCACTTCTTTGTCCCTGAAGTAATCACATGTGATTTTCTCCATAAACCTCGTAACTTATAAGCATACATCATAATTTGTTGCTACTGCTGTTGTTTTAACACATTTATCTGCAGAGATAGTCTGCTTACATTCTACTCAGGCCAGCTGACTTGTACCTTCTGTGATTGGGCATGGAAAGGCTCAGATGCCCCTGTCAGTGGGGGCTGGTTCTGAGCTAATACCTCCCATAATCCGGTTGGACAGGAGAGACACACTTCTCTCTCTGCATGAGAAGTGGGAAGGGATAGCCTCCTAGATGTATATTTTTTTAATGTGAATTATTAATACAGCTATGGAAACATATTGGGAACAGATGTATCTGAAGTATCCTTTTATTTTTAGGTGACATACAGCCTCACATATACGGATGCAGGTGAGGTAGTAAAAGCTGATCTCTTTCTTCTTCTGGGAGCAGTGAGCAGTGCAATGGTTCCACTCCAGCAAAAGTTTGAAATTTATTTTATTCAGGTAAGTTTGATCAGTTTTCATATAAGTATCAATAATTGCCAAGTATAAAGAAATAATGAATTAGTGAAAAAAAGATCTCAAATTAGAAGTATTACTGCAACTATTTGTTTGGAACAAAGGGCTCACATGTAGCCTGTGGAAGCTTGTCACAAAATCCAGCCAGAGTCCTTGTGTCTTTTCCACTTGGGAGTAAGCTTCTCTTCCCTGTGAGCTTGTTCTTATACAGCATAATGTACGCCTACACTCCGCAGATATATTTATAGTTCTGAGTAGGGGGAGAAATTCTTTCATTGGTTGGTAATCCCAGATTTGATTATGAAAACCATTTCATTTTCCCTCTGCCGTTTCCTTATTAAAATAAGAATTACTTGGGGGCATTTCTGCACTGTCTTTCAGCAAAACACAAAGCCATTTCCTCTCAGTGGAAACCCTGGTTATGTGGTGGGGCTCCCGTTAGTTGCTGGATTCCAGCTTCAGAAGGGATATCCTTTTTGGCTCTATAGAGAAGCTTCATTTCCCTGTCCGTGCGTGTGGGCTGTACTTCTCCTGATTGCTGAGGGTCCTGAGGGCTGGAGAGGCTGGTCTCAGCCAGAGCTGCCTTCGGGGGTTTTGGCCTGCACAGCAGGAGGGCTGTGTGGAGCCTGATGGCGTGGGACAGCGTGGCCCAGGGGACTGGCAGTGTCTTACAGTGAAAGCCTTCAGTCAGAAGGGTTGACAGATGTTTAGAGGTATTTGATTTTACACTTAAACTGAGACTGTTAAATTAGTGGTTTTGAAAATGTGGAATTAATTTTGAAGGGCCAGTTTCTGAGAATTTTTCTTCTGAGGCTCTCCTAATCAAGAAAAACAGTTACAACTATTTTTCCTTCTCCTGGGAAATAACTGTCAAAATCCCCAAGGCCTAGAGAAGGGATATTTGGGTCTCACTCAGATCTCGTCAGAGAGGGCAATGGCACCCCCACTCCAGTACTCGTCCCTGGGAAATCCCATGGATGGAGGAGCCTGGAAGGCTACAGCCCATGGGGGTCTCTGAGGGTGTCACACATGTGACACCATCTCCTGAGAATCTGCTGCTTCAGTACCGGGCAACTCCCTTAACCTTCTGTGAATGTCTGGGATCATTCAGACCACGAATCGATATGGACAATTTACTCTTCTTCGTAGCACAGCTGAGCAAGACTGCCTAGCAGTAGAGGGGATCCGGGCCCCAATATTATTTGGTTACAACATGCAGTCTGGCTGTAAACTCAGGTAAGAGAGTAACTTGCTTCTGTTGGAGCCTATTTTCATTGATCGAAAAAAAAACAAAAACACTCTTACTCTTCCCATTGTTTTCCCTGTGTTCTCCCACTGTACCTTTATTTATATATATATATATATGTATAATTTTTATTGGAGTAAGTTAATTTACAATGTTGTGTTAGTTTCAGGTATACAGCAAAGTGAGTCATTATACATATATCCCATCTTTTTAATTTTCCCATATAGGTCATTACAGAGTATTGATTAGAATTCCCTGTGCTATACAGTAGGTCCTTGTTAGTTACCTANTTGATCTTCCCAAAGTCTGGTGCCACTCTCAGAACTAAAGTTACATTCTTACATAGCAAGGACACAAGAGGAGTGCAGTGATACATAACAAAGAAAAGTAATTAACTCAAAAGTCTAGTGTTGCTAACATCAAAACTACTACATTCCTATTTCTATATCCCTATTACATTGATTAATTTCCTTCAGGTGTCTAAAAGATAAAGAATATGGAGGCCTGGCAGCAGTCATTGAGTCAACAGTGAAAACCCGTCACCAATATAATTTTTAGCTCTTAGAAAAGGCTCTGTGTCTTTTAGATGCTTTAAGCTGTGTGCCTCTCCCGGTTGAGGGCTGTAAACAATCACAAGGTGTAAAAGTCTCCAACTGTCAGGCAAGTTAGGGAGCCATCAAGAGGGGTTTTAAGCTGATACATTCTTTTGTTGGAGACTGTTAACTGAAGCCCTGAGTTAACTCTTTGCAGAGAAAGTCAGAAGAGTGGAAAGCACAGTAAAGCAGGCAGACTCTGGTTTTTTGGGGGGTAGATGTTCAGGAAAACTCAGGGGGAACCCCTGAAGCTAGATCACGCCTTTGCGTTTTGTCTGGCTTCCTTCCTCATGACCATTGCTGCGGGCGGAATTCCTCACGCTGGCTCCCAGCATGTTTGGTAACCCAGGACTTTACTTTGCAGGTCCCTATCACGGTTCAGTCCATCGTCATTCAATCTCTAAATAAAACACTAACCCGACTGGAAGACACGGAAATACTGAGAGTGTCAAAGCAGGGTGTTGTTGAGGCGGGGCATATTAAAATCTGCACTAACGTCGTTCTTGAGGTAGGCACCCAGTTTGGCTTTGAAAGTTCACTGTCTGTGGCCGGCTCAAGCCAGGTGTGGTCCTGAGGGGTAACTGGCCACCCTCTGGCCCATCCGATGGTATTGCTTTTCTTGTCTTGGCCTCCTGCTTGCCCTTATTCTGTCTCATTAGAGGTCACTTCTTTGTCCCTGAAGTAATCACATGTGATTTTCTCCATAAACCTCGTAACTTATAAGCATACATCATAATTTGTTGCTACTGCTGTTGTTTTAACACATTTATCTGCAGAGATAGTCTGCTTACATTCTACTCAGGCCAGCTGACTTGTACCTTCTGTGATTGGGCATGGAAAGGCTCAGATGCCCCTGTCAGTGGGGGCTGGTTCTGAGCTAATACCTCCCATAATCCGGTTGGACAGGAGAGACACACTTCTCTCTCTGCATGAGAAGTGGGAAGGGATAGCCTCCTAGATGTATATTTTTTTAATGTGAATTATTAATACAGCTATGGAAACATATTGGGAACAGATGTATCTGAAGTATCCTTTTATTTTTAGGTGACATACAGCCTCACATATACGGATGCAGGTGAGGTAGTAAAAGCTGATCTCTTTCTTCTTCTGGGAGCAGTGAGCAGTGCAATGGTTCCACTCCAGCAAAAGTTTGAAATTTATTTTATTCAGGTAAGTTTGATCAGTTTTCATATAAGTATCAATAATTGCCAAGTATAAAGAAATAATGAATTAGTGAAAAAAAGATCTCAAATTAGAAGTATTACTGCAACTATTTGTTTGGAACAAAGGGCTCACATGTAGCCTGTGGAAGCTTGTCACAAAATCCAGCCAGAGTCCTTGTGTCTTTTCCACTTGGGAGTAAGCTTCTCTTCCCTGTGAGCTTGTTCTTATACAGCATAATGTACGCCTACACTCCGCAGATATATTTATAGTTCTGAGTAGGGGGAGAAATTCTTTCATTGGTTGGTAATCCCAGATTTGATTATGAAAACCATTTCATTTTCCCTCTGCCGTTTCCTTATTAAAATAAGAATTACTTGGGGGCATTTCTGCACTGTCTTTCAGCAAAACACAAAGCCATTTCCTCTCAGTGGAAACCCTGGTTATGTGGTGGGGCTCCCGTTAGTTGCTGGATTCCAGCTTCAGAAGGGATATCCTTTTTGGCTCTATAGAGAAGCTTCATTTCCCTGTCCGTGCGTGTGGGCTGTACTTCTCCTGATTGCTGAGGGTCCTGAGGGCTGGAGAGGCTGGTCTCAGCCAGAGCTGCCTTCGGGGGTTTTGGCCTGCACAGCAGGAGGGCTGTGTGGAGCCTGATGGCGTGGGACAGCGTGGCCCAGGGGACTGGCAGTGTCTTACAGTGAAAGCCTTCAGTCAGAAGGGTTGACAGATGTTTAGAGGTATTTGATTTTACACTTAAACTGAGACTGTTAAATTAGTGGTTTTGAAAATGTGGAATTAATTTTGAAGGGCCAGTTTCTGAGAATTTTTCTTCTGAGGCTCTCCTAATCAAGAAAAACAGTTACAACTATTTTTCCTTCTCCTGGGAAATAACTGTCAAAATCCCCAAGGCCTAGAGAAGGGATATTTGGGTCTCACTCAGATCTCGTCAGAGAGGGCAATGGCACCCCCACTCCAGTACTCGTCCCTGGGAAATCCCATGGATGGAGGAGCCTGGAAGGCTACAGCCCATGGGGGTCTCTGAGGGTGTCACACATGTGACACCATCTCCTGAGAATCTGCTGCTTCAGTACCGGGCAACTCCCTTAACCTTCTGTGAATGTCTGGGATCATTCAGACCACGAATCGATATGGACAATTTACTCTTCTTCGTAGCACAGCTGAGCAAGACTGCCTAGCAGTAGAGGGGATCCGGGCCCCAATATTATTTGGTTACAACATGCAGTCTGGCTGTAAACTCAGGTAAGAGAGTAACTTGCTTCTGTTGGAGCCTATTTTCATTGATCGAAAAAAAAACAAAAACACTCTTACTCTTCCCATTGTTTTCCCTGTGTTCTCCCACTGTACCTTTATTTATATATATATATATATGTATAATTTTTATTGGAGTAAGTTAATTTACAATGTTGTGTTAGTTTCAGGTATACAGCAAAGTGAGTCATTATACATATATCCCATCTTTTTAATTTTCCCATATAGGTCATTACAGAGTATTGATTAGAATTCCCTGTGCTATACAGTAGGTCCTTGTTAGTTACCTAGCCCTTCTCATTTTAATCAAACCTCTTCATCAGCAGATAAGCTCATTAGCATATTATCAGTGGGTAGCAGCAATAGTAACAATAAGTTATTTTACAATGATGCGGTTTCTGGTTTTATAATTTTAATTCTCATAACCATAAACTATTTGTCATGATTCAAAGGAAAATTGTTAAAACCCTTTTTGCTTATCAGATACTGCAGAGTAAAAATATCAAGGCTTTTGTTTTGTTTTGTTTTGTTTATCTTTTTATTGTCAAACATAATGTAAAATGTTGAACAGCTCTGTGTGGCTTGTTCTCAAGACAGCACTTCTTAACCTTCGTTTTCCCTATCCCAGAGTCCCAGAGGCAATCACTTTCAACTCTCATGGTTGAGTTTTTGAAAATTGGTCCCCCAATTTTTAAATAACCCATATATAATGCTGCTTCTTCATTTTTTTGGTTTTATGACTTTTGTTTTTATTTTTTTATTCAGGAATAAAGTTGATTTATAATGTTTCAGGTGTAAACCAAAGTTATTCAGTTATATTCTTTTCAGATTCTTTTCCATTATAGGTTATTATCAGAGAAGGCAATGGCACCCCACTCCAGTACTCTTGCCTGGAAAATCCCATGGACGGAGGAGCCTGGTGGGCTGCAGTCCATGGGGTCGCTAAGAGTCAGACGCAACTGAGCGACTTCACTTTCACTTTCCACTTTCATGCATTGGAGAAGGCAATGGCAGCCCACTCCAGTGTTCTTGCCTGGAGAATCCCAGGGATGGGGGAGCTGCCGCCTATGGGGTCGCACAGAGTCGGACACGACTGAAGCGACTTAGCAGCAGCAGCAGATCCTTGTTTATTTTCTTATGACTATTTATTTGAGTTGCCACTCTGGGAGATGAAGATTTGGCTCTCTCTCTTTTGGTCCCCTACCCCACAAGCCACTTGCTTCCTATCCTTATATCTCCCCAGGGTATCTACATCATTATTTTGGTTAGACCAAAATTCACCATTTACATTATTCTGATCGTGTTAGACTAGCATTTCTGAAAGGAGGTTTTGTGGGGATGCATTTCTATAATGTCAGCAGGGGTAAGTCTGTGGTTTAATATTTTGGGAAACACCAAATTAAAGTTCAAAACATGATTCCTTACTAAGTAAGCACTTCTCAGAGTCTTTAGTAATGTCAGTGTACTTCAAGGGGGGACATGGGTATGTAATATTTCTCAAATGTTTGGCCATGGAACCCTTCTTGTACAGAGCTTCTCCATGGAATATAGTTTGGGAAACTTTGTTTTGGATTCATCTCCCTGGCTAACCAAAATTTCACAAAGTGAGAGACACTTTAACTTCAAATAATCCCCTTTTTTGGAAAGTGAGAAAAGAAACTAGAAAGAATATGTGTATTGTTGAGGAATGTAAAAATTAAAAAAAAAACACTGCAGCTACAGTATTCTATAATCAGAGATATTATGGGTACTAACACTGTTCTTGATGAAAGTGATAGAGGAGAGTGAAAAAGTTGGCTTAAAGCTCAACATTCAGAAAACGAAGATCATGGCATCTGGTCCCATCACTGCATGGCAAATAGATGGGGAAACAGTGGAAACAGTGTCAGGCTTTATTTTTGGGGGCTCCAAAATCACTGCAGATGGTGATTGCAGCCATGAAATTAAAAGATGCTTACTCCTTGGAAGGAAAGTTATGACCAACCTAGATAGCATATTGAAAAGCAGAGATATTACTTTGCCAACAAAGGTCCGTCTAGTCAAGGCTATGGTTTTTCCAGTGGTCCTGGATGGATGTGAGAGTTGGACTGTGAAGAAAGCTGAGCACCAAAGAATTGATGCTTTTGAACTGTGGTGAACTGTGGTGCTGGAGAAGACTCTTGAGAGTCCCTTGGACTGCAAGGAGATCCAACCAGTCCATCCCAAAGGAGATCGGTCCTGGGTGTTCATTGGAAGGACTGATGCTGAAGCTGAAACTCCAGTACTTTGGCTACCTGATGCGAAGAGTTGACTCACTGGAAAAGACTCTGATGCTGGGAGGGATTGGGAGCAGGAGGAGAAGGGGACGACAGAGGATGAGATGGCTGGATGGCATCACCGACTCGATAGACATGAGTTTGAGTGAACTCTGGGAGTTGGTGATGGACAGGGAGGCCTGGCGTGCTGTGATTCATGGGGTCGCAAAGAGTCAGACATGACTGAGCAACTGAACTGAACACTGTATTAAAGTGAGGTATTTGACAGGTGTAACATAAAGAAGGCTAATACCTGAGACAGATGCCCTTGTTTCTTGTTTTTAGTACTTTTTGTGTGCTAGAGAAATGTCATAATTAAACATGACCTTGACATTTATTAAGAAAAGAAAAAAAACTGTAGGTTTGAACAATCACCTCATTTGACCTCATTCTCCTTCCCCAAAGACTGACCAAAGCTCGCCCATGTCGGCTGGTGGCGCAGAAGATGAAGAGCCTGCTGAAGGGCCAGGGCTTCCCGGACTATGTGGCCCCTTTTGGAAATTCCCAGGCCCAGGATGTGCTGGACTGGGTGCCCGTCTATTTCATCACCCAGATGTCACATGTGAAGGTAAAGGGGGAGAAGCTGAAGGCCACTTGCTAGTGGTCTCCAGCGTGCACCTGCCCCTCTCACTGTGGGGAGACGGAGGCAGGGGGCACCTGTTGAGGGGGTGAGTGGCTGTGGGTGGGAGTTTGGACTTTGTTATCAGATGGGCCTGGATCTTGAATATTGATTTTGCCCCTAGTTAGCAGTGATTCAGCCAGCGATTTTACGGGTTTGAGCCTCTTTTTCCTCGTAGCTGTATTACTGCCCTCAGGGCTTGTTGAGAGTTAAAATCAGGTAATACTAATGGTGCCTAGTGGTCTCTATAAATGGGGACCACTACCGGTCACCATCCTGTTCCTTGGTGTCATGCAAGGTTTCTCTAGGTATCATGATATGATAGGTGAAGTGTTAGGACTGTTTCAGTAAGACTTCCTCCCATCTGCAGAGCTGTCCTATCTGTTGTTCCCTGGTCTATAAAAGCACACCACCCATGAGAGCTTTCAATTCTAAAGTTCCCAGAAGAGTTTAATGGAAATTGACATCCTGCAAATAGGTTCCAGATCACATGTGGTTCTTCCGCCCACCTTTTTCTTTTGTCTCAGCAGTCAGAGTGTGGGCTGGCCCCGTCAGCGGAGGCGTGCTCTCCATCTTTATCCTTTAATTGCCCAGCTTTTTCTTGTCACCGTTTCTTCAGGCCTCTCATTATCTGCTTAGCACATTTATAGCATGGGACAGTGGGGTGAGGACTAGCTCACTAGCTCCAATCCCACCATCGCCACTGAGTCCCCAGCAGAGACCCGTGATTACTCAGTCCCTGCGGTTCAGCTAAGTCTTGGCTCAGCTCTGCCGCCTCAGTGAACCAGGCAGTTTGCTCCCAGCTTCTTGCAGATGGGTTAAGATGTCCACTTGTTACTTCTCCCTCAGAAGGGAAGACATAAGCTGTGGCGGGAGAGGCAGCAGCATGGACGCAAGCACTGTCGGGGTCTGTGCCAGTTGGGAGCTTAGAGGGCCCAGAGCGGGTTTCATCCCAGCCTTCTAGGCAGAGCCGACATGAGGGGACCTGCTGGGCTCAGTTGACACCAGCTGCGTGTTGCATCTTCTAATGGCAGGATATTCTCAAGGATTTTTGAGCCTGCAAATTTCTTAAGAGACAGTGCTAAGCCAAGGAATTCCACCCTTGCCTTTTCATCCGGCACCAAATTTAGCAGGTATGCTAGCTTTGCATGCCGCAATGAAACGTATTTTAAAAAACTTTTCATTGTGGAAAAATTTCACACATACATAGACAAAAAGTAGAATACTCCAGTGGAATTCCATCTCCCTATCAGGCAGCTTGAACATGATCACATTTGCCAACTGAAGAAACTGTAAAGACAGGAAAGAGGTCTGGAAGGCCCCCTTCACATGTTCCCCTTAGGGCTGAGCAAACAAAGATCCTGGGGCAGAGGTCTCAGGCCCAGCTCCCAGTGTCCAGGCCTGAACTGGGTAGCTCCATTGTGGCACTAGTGCCTTCGACTGAGAATGAGAGTTAACTTCTTTGAAAACTTAAGACAGCGCCAGTATACCCCGATGTAACATCTTAATTGCCAACCAGTGAAATCAGATAAGCAAAAAGAAAGGACTTGAATTTCCTCTAAGTACATTTTAACATGATATGCAGTCAGGTTTAATTTCTGACTATTAATAATACTATATTCCCTTTCCTCTTCCCCCCATGCCAACTCCTTTCCTAAAAAATCTCTGAGGTAGATGTAAATGGGTGGGTGGAGTTAGATCTGTCAGGGTCCTGGATGGTCCATAGTTGGGGGTACAACTCCCAGGTAATGCTGGTCTCTTTAGAAACAGGAAGGGCTGGAAAAATTATGCTTTAGGTGTTAAAATTTTTTTGGAGCATTGAGTACTTTTAAAATACATGCTGCTTCTAAGCTGTTTTTATCTGAACTTCTAGAGTATATTCATTCTCTTGTTCAGAACATTTTGTAATATGGGAAACATTTTATAATTAAAACTCTGAACTGCAGATTAAGTTTGACTTAAGGTTGTATAATACTCAAATTGATTAATGGCATATTATTGTACAGGATTCCTGCCAGCTCCCAGTGGCTTTGACGGTAGAAGTGAAGTGGACTAAATACGGATCCTTATTGAACCCACAGGCCAAAATAGTCAATGTAACTGCAAATCTAATTTCATCTTCCTTTCCTGAGGTAGGCCTAATTTTAAAGACACAAGACAAGGCCAGACAAAACTCAACTGTGATAGGTGAAATTTATTATTTTGTAAAAAATAATTAAAATTTAAACAATCTGGATTCTTAGAACAATTTAGCAGTCATCGTTTACTTAGAGGAAAAGCCTCCACTGAACAAAATGGTTTTGTTCACATTTGCATTCTTGTTTAGACTTGATTTTTAAAATTCTTGTCAGAATTGAGTTATGAATGACATCAGTGTGTGAGGGACAACCTGAGTGAAAACTGTCTCTCTCCTCTGAGTTAGTGACTGATGAGCCCTCCATGTACCTATCAGATTCATGAACTGACAGCTATTGGGTGAGGAAGGGCATGGAAGCTTGTCCCATCTTTGTTATCCTGATAACATACTGGAGGGCAGGGCTTGCATTATTCTGATTTTGTATTACAGACCAACTCAGGAAATGAAAGGACGATTCTTATTTCCACTGCGGTTACTTTTGTGGATGTGTCTGCCCCTGCAGAGGCAGGCTTCAGAGCTCGGCCAACCATCAACGCCAGGCTGCCCTTTAATTTCTTCTTCCCATTTGTTTGATGTAAGTCCTTAAATAAGGAAACTACACCATATCTGCAGAATTCAGCACGTGTGGGGCCCACGGTCCCTCGGAGACATTCCACTTTATTACAACCCTTGAGATTGCCCCCAGACCAGCACACTTCCTCTGCACTCACTTCCCTCCTCTCGTCTCCCTTCGGGAATGTCATTCTAGTTGGTCCGACATTAGAAGGGGGCATCATCTGGTCTTAGCCAGTTCCAGTACTCTCAACACATAGGTCATATGTGGATGCCAAGTGGCACCTTTGAGAAGACATGAGGACAGACCTTCAGGTAGTGCAGGCGTTGGGGGTTTACCCAGTCTATTCATCCCCTGCTTTAAATGTGAGTTATTTTTAAAATATTATTTTTCATTCAGGTTTTCTTCCTTTTCAGGTCCTGCTGAAATGTGTACAAAAATAGCAAATTGTTTAAAGTCATGCGAGTAGAGGACAAGGCCTCACAAGGGGATCTTCCCCCAAATGTCATGTTAATTACAGTGGAGTCTTAGGTCTAATTGCCACTTCTGTACCAGGCACCGGAGCTAGCTTGCTCTCCAGTTAGTGGGCTGGTCTGGGATGCCACCAAGTGATTCCAAGCAGTTGAAGCTGGAAAGGATCTAGTAGGAGGGCCCGAGGGAAGGAGAGAGTTTATTTTATATATTAATTGTACAGTAGCTGAGGAAAATGTTGTCAGGTGGCAGAACTAGATGGAGCCAGCTAAAAGCTGGAGGATGCAGAGGAGGGGGCTGGGTACTCGAGAATGGCCTCCTTGGGGGAAATTGTGGTTAGCTATTTAGAACAGCTTGGACATGTAAAAGACTTCTAGAATGTGCTGATAGCTAAGATAGCTTTCTTTTTTGTTTTTCAGAGTGCTCGTATGAAAGGATGTACTGATCCCTCAATATACATGTGAAAAGTGAAAACTGTACATTTGATGAGATTAAATTTTATATACAGCTAGTAATTGTCCAGCTTGTTCATTTTCAAGCAAGAGTAAAGTGTTCAACATGAGAAAAAATATAGTTTATGATACATTTGTTACACAATGTGGGGTGGGACATTCTCAGTCACACCAAGGAAGAAATAGAGCCTCTAAAAGGCTGTGTCCCCCAGGATCTGAGCTGGCAGCAGTGAGGCAAAGGCATCAAACCAGATCTCTCCCCGACATGGCCCCAGAGGGGCGGCTGTCTTCCTTGTCACAAGCCCATGAGGCAGGTCTTCCCTTTGAGCTGGAGAAGGCGTGCGTCTAGTTCACCTCCCCGAGAAGTCCATGCTGTCTCAATAGCTTGTTAAGTCTCTCAATTTCTTGTTCCTGTTATTACAAAAGCAGACAACCGAATTTACTTTCTGTGGCCCAGGCACATACTGGGCCACAGAGCTGAATGAAAACCACACTCCTCATGGAAATCACTTAGTCGGGGCCCAATAGTGACAGAGACACACTAGAGGAGGGGGTTCCTGGCGAACCTGCAGGGGTGGAGGCAGTGCCTGAGCTGAATCTGAAAGGACAAGGAAGCCTGACCCAGGGAAGCGGGGCTCTGGGCTAACAGCCCACGAGAGCAGAGGCCTGGCTGGGAGGGAACAATCTGTAAACAGAGGGTGTTTTCCCAAGCGCCTTCTTACCTTCTCAGAGCAGCTGAATTCAAGGTGCTGTATCTTGGTGGCCAGTTGTATGTTTATCTGTTTTAACCTTAACAGTTGCCGTTCTGAACGTGTCTTAACTGAGATAATTATCCCTGAAAAATAATGGTGAGGGTCTCCATGATACCAGTTTCTGATTCAACCACTTGGGAAAAACCCCTGCATTCCTTATAAATGTATACAGTTGGGAAGAGCAGTGACAAGTAAAACAATCATGGCTTAAAGGCATCATAACAAGCAGGATCAGGTTTTTCATTTCTGAGCTGCTCAGTACCCAGCTGAGACATACTTCTTCAGCCTGCCTGGTGTGAAAAATCCTTAAAAATAATCACTGACCAGATGAGGGTTAAGCTCCTTAAGGGACCTTGTTCATAACAGTTCTGCTACTTAGCAGCAGTTGTTCAGGAGGCACTAAGTACAAGTCTGGAAATGCTCAAGCTTGAGGTTGTCACTCTCCCTACTTTCTGCCTCCAGGGCTGTGGCCAGTTTAGTTGTCAGGCACTAACCTGAACCCTGGTTGGAGCAGGACACCCTGATGCCCACACCACAGGGGGGACAGAGCTTCCCCGATGCCCACACCACAAAGAGGGACAGAGCTCCCCGATGCCCACTCCACGGTGGGGATAGAGCTCCCCGATGCCCAGCCCACACAGCGGGGATGAGGCCTTAAAGCCTGTGCTGCAGTGGGGCTATTCTGCCCCCTTCCAAGTGTGAGTGACTGAGTCTGGACCGTCACCCTTGTATGTGGTGCCCACTAGGCCTGGAAGCAGCCATTCCTGGTTCACAGTGTTCCTGGCTGTCCCACCGAGTCTGGTTTAGCCTATGTTCAGTCAGACTGAAATCTGATAGCAGTGTAATAATGGGAAGTAGCTAGTCCTCCTACACCTCACAGCCATTTTTTTTTTTTTAAGACAAAATGAATACTTCTCATAACAGTGTGATGGTGAAGAGTGCTGGGTAGTAGCTGGTTCATGAGTCATTTATAGTCTGTCACAGTCTAGCTACCTCATATAACCTTTGCACACAGTATGTTTCTGTCCAAAAAAAATTAGCATAAGCATCTTCCACATCATCTGAAAAGCTTCCTTTATTTCCTTTGACAGAACCCAAACAAATGTTCTTAATAGGCTTTACTCTAAATCACTAGATCTGAACTGGCAGGTTCCAATGCCCACGTGCCCAACAGAGCCACTGCACAGGCCCTTACCCTGCTGGGTGGCACCCAACACAGGAGATGCCCTGGGACTCACTGTGCCTGGCAGGCCTCACTGCTGCTCACTTGGTCTCCTGACAACCACTCACAGCCCATTGGCTTGGGCCCTAGTCCAGGGATTCCCAAACCTGCTGGACACCGATCACCTGGGAGTGCTTTGCGAACTCACACCCCGCCTGGGCTCCTCCGCACCAGACTCCCCACTTAGAGCGCTGAGGGCGATTCTGACGCGGCAGGTCCACGGACGGGCGTTCACTGACGGCTGAACCACTGACCAGTCACTGAGTCCACATAAAATCACAACACAAACAGCTGCTCTGAAACAGAGGCTCCCCACGCCAGCAAGGAGTGTGTGAGGAACAGGAGCTGTGCCTAAAACCCGGGAAAGCAGCGTTTCCCCCAGCGTGTTCTCCAGAGCCAGAGTCTACAGCAGGCCGACAGGTGTCATTTCCTCCCAAAGTGTCAACTTGGAAAGCAACTACGGTTCTCAGAGCCTTCATCGTGCTCACTTGTGATTTTCTCCAAGCCGGCAGCATCTAACGTACAGTGTTTCTCAGCTTCCTTGCTCCCCTCCCTGATGGCTTCTCTCCCAGGGTGGGATGAGGTTTGATAAAACACTCTTCAGGAACCACCTCGTGAGAAACAAAAGTACTTTGGCAACAGATAAGGGATTGGTCTATAACCCTTTTTATTAACATCTTTCATTAGTCATGAAAATAGAGCCTAAAGGAGAAGGGCCCTTCCTCTCAGAGCACATGTGCTGGTGTCAGTTTGCAATCACAGAGGTGGCGGTGGGACACCAAGGCAGACGTTCCATGTTTCTCTTGGCTGCCAGGAGAAGGACCGGGGCTCTGCGCCCCTTCCAGGCTCTACCCGCTGTCCCACTCCCCACCCCCAGCTCCCCTACTCAGGTGCGCGGGGGACATACCATTGATGATCCGGGCCACCCGCCACAGCCGGAGCAGGATCAGCAGTCCCAGAGCCTCGAATTCATGCTCCCGGAACAGGAGGACGATGTCGAGGATGAAGGAAATCACCACCACGATGGCGTCCAGGATTTCAAACTTGTGGTGAAAGAACTCCAAGCGGAAGACAAATATCTTAAAGGAAATCTCCATCATGAAAAAGGTCAGTATAGCAAGGCTCATGTAGTGGAACACCTGAAGGGGACAAGGAGACACATGAGTGTAGACACAGGCTGATCACGGGCTGAGCTGGTTCACACGGATGAGCCAGCTTTGAATGTACCTGCCCAGTCACCAGAGAGAATCCATTCCCTTCACCAATCCCGCATTCCTGCCAGCACCAGGCACTGGTTTTGGGCTCCGACTGTAGCTGGGAACAGCACAGACATTGCTCCCTGAAGGGCAATAGCAATTGCAGAACTGAAAACATCCACCATGCCCTTTGGCCCAGCGGCTACACTGCTAGGAATTTATCATACAGCTAAGTTCACATGTGCACAAAGACAGTAAGGATATTTACTGCAACACCATTTGCAGAACAGACAATTTTCTTCATTATTTGTAGAACAGAAATGTTCATTAGACTAGGGTCCTTTTAAGAGCATTTCGGTACCTCCTCGTGGAGTACTACACAGTTGTTCAAAAGACCAAGGCTGATCCATAAGTATTTACTAGAAATGATCACCAAGGTGGATGATAAATGAAGAGAGTTCCCAGATCTAGGTTTATAAATTAGTCTTCACTAAAGTAACCATTTCCATTCTGGGGCAGGGAAAGTATGAAGAAAGCTGAGACATTATCCTGGCCCAAAGAGGCTCACAGTGACCAAATCTGGGACCATTTGAAACTGAACACTGAAAAGAATGACTGTGTTCTTGTGATACACACTAAGAAAGGCAATGCCAAAGAATGCTCAAACTACGGCACAATCGCACTCATCCCACACGCTAGTAGAGTAATGCTCAAAATTCTCCAAGACAGGCTTCAGCAGTACATGAACTGTGAATTTCCAGATGTTCAAGCTGGATCTAGAAAAGGCAGAGGAACCAGAGATCAAATTGCCAACATCCATTGGATCATTGAAAAAGCATGAAAGTTCCAGAAAAAAATCTGCTTTATTGACTATGCTAAAGCCTTTGACTGTGTGGATCACAACAAACTGTGGAAAATTCTTAAAGAGACGAGAATACAAGACCACCTGACCTGCCTCCTGAGAAATCTGTATTCAAGTCAAGAAGCAATAGTTAGAACCTGACATGGAATAACAGACTGGTTCCAAATAGGAAAAAGAGTATGTCAAGGCTGTATATTGTCACCCTGCTTATTCAACTTATATGCAGAGTACATCATGCGAAATGCCGGGCTGGATGAAACACAAGCTGGAATCAAGATTGCCGGGAGAAATATCAATAACCTCAGATATGCAGATGACACCACCCTTACAGCAGAAAGCGAAGAACTAAAGAGCCTCTTGATGAAAGTGAAAGAGAAGAGTGAAAAAGTTGGCTTAAAACTCAACATTCAGAAAACGAAGATCATGGCATCTGGTCCCATCACTTCATGGCAAATAGATGGGGAAACAATGGAAACAGTGGCAGACTTTATTTTGGAGGGCTCCAAAATCACTGCAGATGGTGACTGTGGCCATGAAATTAAAAGACGCTTGCTCCTTAGAAGAAAAGCTATGACCAACCTAGACTGTATATTAAAAAGCAGAGACATTACAAACCATACCTCATCAAAGCTATGGTTTTTCCAGTAGTCATGTATGGATGTGAGAGTTGGACTATAAAGAAAGCTGAGCGCCAGAGAATTGATGCTTTTGAACTGTGGTGTTGGAGAAGACTCTTGAGAGTCTTTTGGACTGCAAGGAGATCCAACCAGTCCACCCTAAAGGAGATCAGTCCTGAGTATTCACTGGAAGGACTGATGCTGAAGCTGAAACTCCCAATATTTGGCCACCTGATGCAAAAAGCTGACTTCATTTGAAAAGACCCTGATGCTGGGAAAGGTTGAAGGCAGGAGGAGAAAAGGATGACAGAGGATGAGATGGTTGGATGGCATCACTGACTCAATGGACAGAGT
Organism: Oreotragus oreotragus; assembly: GCA_006410675.1. Lineage (NCBI taxonomy): Eukaryota > Metazoa > Chordata > Mammalia > Artiodactyla > Bovidae > Oreotragus > Oreotragus oreotragus. The sequence goes on along the minus strand of SJYX01005527.1, from coordinate 63,492 downwards.
TTGAATAAACTCTGGGAGTTGGTGATGGACAGGGAAGCCTGGCGTGCTGCAGTCCATGGGGTTGCAGAGTCAGACAACATTGAGCAACTGAACTGAACTGATAAAAGGATACTGATTAGTCGATGTAGAAGGAAAGGCATTATTAGAAATCACTGGTTTGCAAGCCAGTGTGTTCACAGACTCACACACGATCATCAGTGGATGCTAACTGGGGAAGAAGTTTGTATGACGTTAAAGTGTCACCATGTGGATTATTTACAACTGCAAAGGGAAAAGTGCCCCTGGACAGTTCAACAGCTCAGCATTTACAACCTGAATCAAGTGAGCACACTAATAGTGGGTCCCTGGCCCAAGGTGCCGTGAGATTTTAAAATAAATAAAAAATAGCCCACCCTTGAAGAACTCTTGCTTTTTAAGCCTCTTGACCTAACCTGTGTTGTACAGGAAACAGAAGAAAGGAATAGAGTGGTTCAGATGGTAAAGAATCCACCTGCAATGCGGGAGACCTGGGTTTGATCCCTGGGTTGGGAAGATCCCCTNTTTTAAAATAAATAAAAAATAGCCCACCCTTGAAGAACTCTTGCTTTTTAAGCCTCTTGACCTAACCTGTGTTGTACAGGAAACAGAAGAAAGGAATAGAGTGGTTCAGATGGTAAAGAATCCACCTGCAATGCGGGAGACCTGGGTTTGATCCCTGGGTTGGGAAGATCCCCTAGAGAAGGAAAAGGCTACCCACTCCAGTATTCTGGCTTGGAGAATTCCATGGACTGTGTTGTCCTTGGGGCACAAAGAGTTGGACATAACTGAGCGAATTTAACTTTAAAAGAGCTCAAATATGATGTCAGAAATCTAGTTTGGAAAAAAAAGCACTATGAAAGAGGAAATTTGAATGAAAACTGGTTATTAGATATTATGGAATTATAACTTTTTTAAGTGTAATAATGCTATTATGGTTCTATAGGAGAAAAACCTCATTCTTAGGCATTGTTAAAGTACTCAGCGATGAAGTGTCATGATGTCTGACTTTCAAATTGTCAAAAATATATGGGCATGCTTGTGGGTGTGTATATAAAGAAAGCAAATACAGAAAAATGTATGTTTGCCATTTTTCATAATAAAAAGTAAAGAAAAAAGGCACAAGACAGTAAGCATAGGTGGTAAGTTACTGATTCTATTAAACAGTAGAGGGAGAGAAGATTATCCATCTACGGGAGGACTCAAGTATCACAGAAGAGAACGTTAACGACTGCCTTGGTCAAAGGGGCCACGAGTAGGAAGGAGGTTTAATGTTTTCTTCCTGCCCTTTTGCCAGTTGAAAAGACACTTATGCACAGTCCACTGAATTTTTTTTCAAGGGATGTGGGGAGATGTTTTTTAGCCCCTGGCCTCCTCCCAGTTACTGGTGATAGGGTCACAGAATGCACCCACTGCCCTCTGGATGACTGTCCGGGATGGGCCAGGCAGTAACTGTGAATCAGGGAATGAATGGTGGGCATGTCCCCCCAGTGGCTCCAGCACAGGGACCACGTCAGCATGTTGACAGGAGGACAAACAGCCCGTCCTCCTCTGGGGAATGGGAAGGAATCGTTCTCCTGGTTTGAGAATCAGGGACAGACTCCAGCTCAGTGTCTTGGACAGCTGAGGATGCAAGCCTGCAAGCCATCAAGTGACCTGAGACCTCCTGCTTGTAGGGAGCTCATATCTACAACTGGGAAAGGAAGACATGTGCTCCGCTCTTTGACTGAAAGCACCCCATCAAACTACTCTCAGAGAAGCCCTGGTTGATTCTCTGCGGGTGCTGCCCCCTCTGCCCAGCCTCAGTGCAGGTAACAAGAGTGAACCATGTTAAAGGGCTGTGGACACACTACCCTGGGAGCATAGTTATTCTTGTCGGGCTGGATGATCCTCAGGTCCAGAACGAGCTCGGCAAGCACCAGGAGGGCGTCCAGGACGACCAGGCAGATGATGATAACCTGTGGACCGACGGAAGAAGCAAGAAACCATGAGACCTGAACAGGGACCTTCCTTCCATCTCTAAGGGCTGTTAACACCTGGAGGTCAAGGATGGGAGGCCAGTTGCCCACAGCAGCTCCAGCGCCTCGCAGGAGGCCTGCTGGGGGCCGGCTCCTCTCACAGGAGCCCCTCCTTCCAGCCCAGGGCCGTGCCTGTCCTCCTAAAGCCTCCGTGCAGCTCACTGACTGACCCTCGGTCACCACTGGTCTTTCTCTTCACTTGGAAGTTCACTGCTTCTCGGCATCTCTTGAACCAAACTGCTAATGCCTAGATGGCAAAAAATAAGTAGTAATGTTTTTTAAAGCTTTTGTGTTTCTAGTTCTGGGAATTGCTCTTGCCAGGGCTCGATAAATAAAACATCCAGCCTCAGAGAGCCAAGTTGCGGGAGGACCTCTAGGGACGCCTCCTCCAGGCAGCTGGGTTAGGGTGACGTCCACTGTGCCCGTCAAACAGCTTCAGACTGGAGACCTGAGGTGCCCACCCCAACCCCATGTGCTCACTGGCGGGGAGGGGGCAGGGAGTTCTGGGTGTCCTGGGAAACAGAGGAGCTGCTGAAGGAAAGACAATCTTGTGGGATTTGTGACCTGCTGGAGCGGGGAGCTGGAGCGGGGACCAGGGTGAAGTGAGTGATGGCGGTGGGGGTGGTTATGGTGACGGAGGCAGTGATGATGGTGAATCGGATAGTGAAGGTGGGGTGGAGGTGATGGCCTCTGGGGAAACCACAGGGATGAGGTGGGAGTGGTAGAAATGGCAGCCCCAAGGGGGAGGTTCCTCTTTTTTCCCTTGACCCTTGTGTGACCTCTTTCTTCCCTTGAACATACTGGACTGTCACTTACTTCCCCGGGGGCCTTGCCTCTTACACTGTCAGGCAGATAGATCTTGACCTCTGAGAATTAGTCTGCCGTTATCTTGGCAGTTTCTGCAGTTTCAGGTCGCAATTGAACCAGTTCAGGCCTATAAAGAATGGACTATTAAACTTTTTTTTTTTTTACCATTTCGACCTGTAACAATTATATCACTAATTAAAGTATTTGATGACATGGTTTATTGCTGAAAATTGTATGGCAAAGTGCTCTGTAATGAAATATTCACACAAATCCGAATTCAGTAGCTTAATGAAGACTCAAGCCTCAGATGGCATCTTTCCTTCTTTCCTCCCTTCCTCTTTGGTTTCATGTTGGAGCTAAAGGGATCTAAGATCTCAGCTAGTCTAGAAGCAAGGCACAGAGATATTAAAAACAGACTGGCTACTCAGCCGTGAAAAGCAATGAAGCACTGACGGACGCTACAGTGTGGATGAACCTCGAAAGCATTATGGCGAGAGAAACCAAACACAAAACATCACATACATGGTAGGGTTCCATTTACGTGAAAGGCCCGGTATAGGCAAAAGGCAGATTAGGGTTTGTCGGGGACTGGGGGTTACTGGGTACTGGCTCTCTTTGGGGGTGACGGAAGTGTTCTGGAACTAGATAGTGGTGATGGCTGCACAACATCGTGAATGTACTAAATAAATGCCCCTGAATTACCCACTTTACAATGGTTAATTTGATCATAAAATGATTTAATTAATTTTAATTTCACCTCAGTTTTAAAAAGTGATCGAGAGACACACCCAAGGTCACAAAACTGCAGTGCCTGGGTCCCAACCCCAGCCTCTATGAACTGACCCCTAAGGCTCTGAATGCACCAGTTCACAAGGCAGGACAAGTTCTGAGGGGAGCCACATCACAAGCGAAAGGCTGCGAATTCAGGGAAGTGGGTTAATTCCAAGTCCTCACTGGAAGACAGCTATCCCTAGCAGCAGCACCCAGAGGTGCAGGGTGTAGCGGGCTGTGGGGCGGCCAGTCCTGAGCCGGCTCCGCTGTTAGCCTGGACCCTGGGTACAGCTCTCAGCTCTGCCGTGCCTTGGCGTTAACTCTAACAAGCCTCAGTGTCCTTCCAGGGGAGATGGGACTTTGCTGCATTTTCCACCCCGACTGACAATGGCAGCATCGAGTGAGACAAAGCGTGAGGTACGTTCAGCAGACGGCTGGCCACGGTCAGCAGGTGATAAAAGTGAGGCTCCTCCCGGCCTTCCTGGCCATGCTCCCCTGCCTGTTTGTGCCTACCACGGAGGCCTGACTCCCCCCAAGTTCTCTCCTTTGGTTGGGTGTGCCATCCTGTGAGAAGTGACAACAGTCAGCTATATATCATGTCACCTTGGTCACCTCAAACCACGGGAACAGGTGGAGACTGCACCCAAGAGAGGGGATTCCAGAATCTTCTTGTATGTCGATTCTATCTGCAGAGATCAAACCCTTGAATCCTTACTCCCTACCCCAAGGTAGCCTCCCTGCTTCCACTCTGGGCCCCTCTCCGAACTGCTCATGTCGCTGCCTCCCCACCGCACACTTGGACTCTGACAGCTACCCACTGCCGGTGGGTGGACTTCCAGCGCCTCCGTCCCCACTACTGGATACATACAAGCCCCATGGACCTGTCTCGATTCCTGCAGTGCTGAAGACTCCTCTTTCAGGCCCTTTGCAAACACGGCCCCTCTGCCTGGGAAGCTCCTCCCTTCCCATCCACAGACCTCACTCCTGCCCAGCCTCGTGGTGTCAGGTGAAGTATCACCTGCTCTGCCTCACATCCTCGATTGGGTCTCCCCCACCCCGAGGACCTCTCAGAGCCACCCCTCTGTTTCCCTGAAGAGGGCTTCCCTCCACTTGTATCCAGCATCTGTCTGATTTCTGGAATGCCCACCTCTCCACGGAGCATCCATCCTCTGCAAGTGAGGGCAGGGATGTGTCCACCACGCTCACTGCCGTGACCCTGGTGCATAGCAGAAGCTAAAAAGTGACTGTTGAGTGAATGAGTAAATACCTCTCCTATGCTTTTCCCCAGAGCCACGTGGCCTGGGGGGCTCAGTCAGGAGAGGGGGGACCTCCCCAGGGCTCCTCTTGCAGCTGGGAGGAAGCTGGCTCCTTCCTTCTGCTCCTGAAATTGAGGGTTTGGGATTTCAACCCCAACAACATAATACCACGTTTCCTCTTCTGTCAGAGCTACAGAGGAAAGTGCTAAGCTGCCAGGAATGCTGGGTTGCCTGCTTTGTTTCTGTAAGTCACACGAGAGTGGAAAAAAAAAAGACCAAAATAATTCTTTCTCTTTTACTCTGGAACAAAGTCAGTGATGGGAGAGGCAAGGGCTGCTTCTCTCTACTTTCAGAAGGGACACCAGCTCCAGGGAGGAGCTGGGTTATCATGGTTGAAGGGGGGTAACCTGCAGCAGGGGCCCCCAAAGAGTTCCATTCTGGGAACTGACAGACTGGGCTGACAAGGAGCCTCCGCTTTCTGCTGGGTCTCAGAACATGCTTCCAGACACCTGCTCACCCACGCTGGGGTGGCGGGATAGGCTTCAGACAGGGCTGGCCAGACTCCACTCACGCTGGGACTGACCCTGAACCCTGTAGGAAGTCCTATTCCTTCTGCTACTCTTTGACGCCTGCGTCTCCCTCTCAGGGTCTCCCCATAACCACACCTAGAGATTGGTGGCGGGTTGGTTACGCCAGGCAGATATTTTCAGCATCACTTCAGAAAAGAAGAGACTGCGCCCACCCCCCAATTTATCCTTTCATTTCCTTTGTGTGTGTAGGGGGTAAATTTTGCATAACTTAACATTTAACATTGCAAAACTTAACATTTTCACTCCTTTACGGTTGGCATAAAGTTCAAGGCCTTAAGTACATTCACAAGGTTGTTCAACCATCACCGGTATTTAGTTCTAGAACATTTTCGTTACCTCAACTGGAAACTACATCCATTGAGCGGTCACTCCCCCTTCCATTCCCTCTACTCTGTTATCTCTGCGGATGTATGCATTCGAGACATTGCACATGAATGGAATTGCGAGACATGTGGCCTTCTGTGTCCGGCTTCTTCCACTTAGGATCATGTTGTCAAGGGGCATCCACACTACAGCACGCGTCAGTGCTCCATTCCTCTCTGCAGCTGAGTAGGGATGGAGCACATTTCGTTGAATGGATTCATCAGGTGATGGATTTTTAATTGACTTTTGGATTAGGACTTACTCTGCCCCTGGCAACAGGGGCCCTGCCCTGCACAGGATCTGAGCTGGGTAATTATCTGCGGGGTGAAGGAACTGGTGACAGAGATGGGCCCCCACCTGACCTCGTGACTCGGGGCTGATGGCTCTGCCCCACCCAAGGCACTGTGGGCCTCTGCCCACCTACCTGAAACCTGTGGGCGCTGAAGAGCTTCCTCAAAGTGGTCCTGAAGTCTAGGCGGGGCCTGGGCGCTGGGGCCGGGGCCGGGGTGGGGTCAGTGGCTCTGCCCTCCTCGGCCGAGGCGGCAGTGGGCGGCGGCTGCTCTTCCTCCTCCTCCTCCTCCTCATTCTCCCACTTCTTGTAGTTGATGTTCCAGGCGTGGTAGTCGTCCCCGACGACAGTGAAGTGTTTCAAGAACTTGCTCATCCTCTCGGCGGGAGCCAGCCTGGCCCTGCGGGTGGCTGCCTGAAGAAAGCGGGACAGACAGCGAGCGCTCAGGCCGCCTGCCCGTCAGTCTCCGGGGAGCAGAGGCCCCGCCAGGCCGGGCCCGGGGTGAAGACGGCCCGGCGCTCAGCGCACCCTGCGAGCGCAGACCGTGCGGTCACAGTGGGGTTTCGTGCATTTATTTTTGGAATCCAGGGTCTCAGCACCGGTGAGGCAACAGGAAACCCCAGGCTCCGTCAGGCCTGCCACTGTGGTCTGGTTGGCAGTAACCAACAGGAGAGGTACTGCCGCCCAGTCGCAAAACGCCCACCGCAGGCCCGCATGTAAATACCGGAAGACCCAATAGCAGCCCCTGGTGCAGAGACACCACAACCTAAAAACCCAGAGGAGAGAGTTGGCCGGCCAGGGAGAGGGCGAAGGCAGAAGCAAAAGTGCCCAGAGCTTCATGCAAAAGCGAAGCCACTGACCGGTCCTAGAAAGGTCTGGGCAGCAAGCGGATTTTCCCTAAGTTCAGCCAGTGCTGTTTTGAATAATTATAGACAGTTGTTTAAAAGACCGATGACTTCAAAGTGAAAGAGCAAATAAGCTTCCTATTCCTTCACCCAACTTACCCTCCCAGACATCAAACTTTTTCTAAAGTTCAGTAATGAAAACTTTCAGGTATGTCTAAGAGAAGAGGCAATAGGATCAGAATAACAGGAAAAGAGAGCCCCAGACAGACCCAGCTCACTGTGAGAACCTGGATGTGATGCAATGGCAGTCCAGATCGGTGAGAAAACACTGGCGAGGTGAGGACATGTGGTTTTTCCAACAAGGGGGAAAAAAATCCTGCCTCATGCCACACAGAGAATAAATTTCTATATAAATGCATTTAAAAGTCTGAAAACAAAATACAGACAAGTATCTTTATGACCTCAGCACTGTGAAGGATTGGTTAAATGAGACAAAAACCACAAAACAAATCAACAGACCTGACTCACCAAAGCTAAAAATGTTTGTTTCTCACCTGTACAAAGTAAGACACATCACGGACTGGGAGTAAATATTTGCAATGCATTTAATAGACAAAGATTTTAGTATCCAGAATATAGAAAGAAATTTTACCCAAAAAAGACAACTCCACAAAAAACTAGTTAATGGATATTACCATTCAGGTCACATGAGAGGAAACCCAGATAGCCAAGACACTCAACTTCACTAATATTTGGGGAAAGGTAAATTGAAGTAACAATCACACACCTTTTCATTCCTTAGATTGGTAAGAATTTTAAAATCTACAATAGCAAACAGTGAATGTGTGAAGCAATGGGGTCTCTTGAACCCTGAAGGTAGGAACAGACACTGGCACCACTATTTTTCCAAGCAATCTGGTACTGTTTTGTCAAGTTGAAATTATACTAGTTAATGATCTAGTAATCCCACCCCTAGATAGGTTTCAAAGAGAAACTCGCCCACATGTACTCAAATCAGTGACATGTTCAAGAACGTTCACTGCAAATGTTCACCTAAATGGTAGGAGATAGAGAAGTGAGTTTTCTCTATTCACGTGATGGAATTTTATACAGCAGTTAAAATGAATGAACCATGTCTCTGTGTATCACTGCTGACATCCATGTGTACCCCCTCAGCAGTACTGAACACAGAAAGATCACTCCCTTTCTTCAAAAACATTCTTCACTGGCTTCTCAAATCCCACTTTCTGAGTTTCCTGCTACCTCAATGGCTACCAAATACTACCATGTATTGTTTTTGGAATGTGTGAAAATGTGAGCATAAATATACGAAAGAATGAGATTTCTGCTTCTGACCAGTGACACAGTAACTGGTATAAACAACTATACCAGTTAGAGTACCTGCCGAAAGACTAGATAAAATATAACTCTAAAACGGGGTAAAATGTATGAAATTTACTGTGACCCTTGAAAGAACAGAAACAGATACGATGAGCCCCACAATCACTCTAGCCTTCTGCCTGGAGGTACTTTTTGGACTGTGGAGACAGAGATTATAGTTCAGGGCCATTGAACTTTACTTCCTCAGGAATTTGCATTACAAGGGACCAGAGAAAAGTAAGGGATGCAGAGAGAAAATACTCCAAATACTGGACTTAGGCTGAGCCCTGAACGTCACATGTGCAGAGCAAGACTCCACGAAACAGGGCAAAATATAACTTTCAGGAAAAAACAAAGCATAAAAAAACTCATGGAACTGTGAGCTGAATAACTACCAGAGCGTTACATAGGTCTGGGTTGGGAGATCTGTGAGTTCCAAACAGCAAGAGTAGAGAGATCTTGTTGAATACTCTTTTGAGTATTCAGTAGAAATTCCAAAAAAGCCATGTCTTATATATAGACCTAATCTAGCCCTCTAGTCAGGGCTACCTTAGACCTGTCCCAGCTAAGCTTAAAAATAAGGTTTTTTTAAAAGATCATGCTTATCTCTAAGTAAATTAACTGCCTCCTGCAACAAAACTCAGTACTCTATTGAAGAAGACAGCAAAATACTCTCAACAACATAACATTCATAATGTCCAACATATAATAAAAAAATTACCAGACAGATAAATAAGCAGGAAAACGTGGTCATAAACCAACAAAACATCAGCTTATCAGCTCAAAAGGGATGGAGATAATGAAACTGGCCAACAAAGATTTGAAAATAATTAATTATAAATATGTTCAAGGATTTCAAGGAAAACATGAACTGAATGAGGTGAACAAATGGAGAATCTCAAAAGAAAAAAGGAAACTATAAAAAATCCAAATGGATACTCTAGAATTGAAAAACACATATACGAAATGAAAAATCACTGGATGGGCTTAATAGCTGATTAGATGCTACAGAAGAAAAGATCAGGGAACTTAAAGGTGAAAAACTGAAACTATCCAGCGGAAGCAAGAAGAGAAAAGAGGCTAGGGCTAAAAAAAAAAAAGAACAGAGCTTCAGGGACATTAAGTTCCTAATATACATGTACCTGGAGTACCAAAAGGAGAAGAGAGAGGGAAAATATTTGGAGAAATAACACCTGGAAAAAATCTTCAAATTTAATGGAAAAATACAAACATACAGGTCCAAGATTCTGAGTCCCCAGAGTACCATGTGACACCTGACCTAAAGCAGAAGCCCATCAAGTGCCTGTTGGTGGAGGGCCCTGGTGTCTCCAATTGCTGGGATCTCAAGGTTGGCCAAGAACCAGGCCCACAGCCAACCTGAATCTTTCTGGGTGGTTAGTGGCCATGATCCCCTCCACCAAAACACTTCATCTGGCAGATAGAAACCTCTTGCACTAATTCTCAGCATGGTGGGAGCCTCAGGGTGTGCTACAAAAACCACATTCATATTTTACACAGAGAATTTTTTTTGAAACTTTGCATCCAATAACGAAGCAACTTTCAGTAATTTGGAATGAAAATATGGCACCCAGCAGAGCAGAAAACAACTCTAGTTTTAAGTCAAAAATCCGTCAGGCCAGAAGCAGCAAAGTTCCAGAAGACAAAGATCATGAAAACATTGTGAGCCTCGGCAACTCCACCACCCACCCTGGACTCTCAGCTCTCGGCACCTGCCCACCCCCCACCTTGCCCAGGCAGATGGAAGGACTGACTCAGCGAGTTGCGGGGACCACCAGCCTTAGTGCCTGCCCAGGAGCAGACCCTCTGTAAGCACCCGCTGGTATTATTACTCCTCAATAACAGACACTCTCACCTCCACTCCTCTGACTTCTTCATCACCTGTGGATATCTCGGGTCACTGGTTACTGGGCCCAAATGGTCTGCCTCTGCAGCCGTTTAGTCACATGGACTGAAAGATTCCTTTTCTGGCTGAAGCTAGATTTAGTTGCTTCTATCATGTGCAATCCGGAGAATCGAGACCAGTGGAGTCCCTGACCCTGAACTGTCCCCACTGCTCCTGCATTATCCCTTGCCGTCCCAGTATATTCTGGCCCTGCTCTCTCTAGGGTCACTTTTCAGTATCAAAGCCCACAACTGTGGCTCCCACCTGGACTGGGCTGTATCATTTCACAATGTGGACTTTCTGTTTGACAATCTTGCCTCCTCTTGATTTTTCTCCCATCTCTGGCTGCTCTTCCTGTACCGTGTCCCTGCCCCTACGCCACCGCAAGTCCTCGAGTCCCCGACCCTGAGCTCGCCCTGGCACAGGGCGACTCCCCTCTTTGGTGGTCTCTGCACATCTGTGTTCCAAGGCTGCTCAGGTGCCAATCAGTCTCCAGTCTGCCGTCTGATATCCTGCCAGGTCATTAGTTTGCTGTGATCCAAACTGAACTAATTTTTTTCTTTCCCCCCAGATCCACTTCTCCTTCCACGCTGGCCTAGTCATGGGGTCACATCCGCCCCGCCGCTCAAGTCCAGAGCTAAAGAGCACTCTCTCCATCAGGCCTGTCAATCTCACCTCCTGAACGCCATTTCTGCTGCGCCTTCTCTTCGTCTCTCTCCTACCATTCTCATCTCTTTTGGGGACACTTGCACCAACCTCCTGACTTGGCCTCTCACCTCTGACCCTTTCTCCACCCAGTGGTGGCCAGGGTCACCTTTCTCCAACGCTGGGCTGGCTACGTCCCTGCCCTTGCCTATCTCCCTCCCCCGCTTCCCATTACTTTCAGTCCCTCCACCCTCACCCTCTGCCAACTGCTGCCTTCACGACCAGGTCAAAGCTCTCTTGGTCCCTTCCCCAGCCTCTACCACACTCCAGTGACACTAAAAGCACTGTGGTTCTGGAATAAACCACTCGCTCTTGCTTCCAGAACTTCACACAACCTGCACACCCCCTCACCCGGACCCTGCCTGGAATACCCACCATCTGCCTCACCCTAGTTCTTTTTCACGTTTTATAGAATCAATTTTACCTCCCTTGGGAGGACTTCCTTAACTGCCACATGTTGGGTGAGGGTCCTTCCTCGACTTCCCCACTCAGCCACTAACGAACACTGTGACATCTCAAGGTTGTCTCCGGCACTAGTCTGTGACCCCGGGAGGGCAGATGTTGTTCCTCCCTCAGTCACAGGGAGGGGCTCAATATTTAATAAACGATTTAACAACAAAACCGCAGGAGCTACCCATCAAAGGTAATTGCCTACTTCTCGTTTAGACATGACAGGTATTATACCAGAAAAATTACTACCTGGGAGAGAGGGGGGAAACAAACAAACAAAAGAAACAGATCTACAATTGATGTGGAAGAAACTGTTCTTGTGAATGTCTATTTTTCAGACTCTGAAGCTGTCATCTGTAGGAGGGGGAAAGTCCCTATTTCATGGTCATCCAGCAACCACTGAAATAGGTACTTTTTAAGAAACTCATCTGACTGCTGATTCCCAGGGCCGAATGTCTGCTAAGTCCCCATTTCCCCATTCCCTCTCAGAGCCTACTTTTGGGGACTTAATTTGCTTATTAATAAACACGTGTGTGCATGCATGCTAAGTCACTTCAGCTGTGGTCTGACTCTTTGTGACCCTATGGACTGTAGCCTGTTCCTCTGTCCATGGGATTCTCCAGACAAGAATACTGGAGTGGGTTGCCATGCCCACCTTCAGGGGATGCTTCTGATCCAGGAATCCAACCCACGTCTCTTATGTCTCCTGCACTGGCAAATGAGTTTTTTTTTTGTTTTTTTTTTTACCAATAACGCCACCTGGGAAGCCCCATTAATCAACACTCCCACCCCCAAACAAGACACACTAGCAGTAACATCTATTATTGCTGATTGTTTATAATTTGTTATAACAACACACTGGTAAGTTCCTTAAATGCACTATTTCATTTTAATTCCTAACAACTCTCTGAGGTCAAAGTCATCATTTTGGGTCTGGGTGAAAAAGGTGATATGTCCAAAGTCACGCACTCAGAAAATGGCAGAGCCAGGACCTGCCCTTGGGCTGGGCTGTATCACCTGGAGGCCCCCATGTTACAAGACACGGCTGAGAAAAGGCCAGGCAGGCTGTGACCAGACATCTGCCGGCTAGGAGGGTGCAGTGGGTTGAAACGTGGCTGTTCCAAATCCATGTCTACCTGAAACCTCAGAATGTCACCTTGCTTGGAATACAAGCCTTTGCAGATGTCAAGATCTTGCTGGGAATTCCCTGGAGGTCCCAGTGGTTAGGACTCCCGGCTCTCATGTCCAAGTGCCTTGACATCTGCCGGCTAGGAGGGTGCAGTGGGTTGAAACGTGGCTGTTCCAAATCCATGTCTACCTGAAACCTCAGAATGTCACCTTGCTTGGAATACAAGCCTTTGCAGATGTCAAGATCTTGCTGGGAATTCCCTGGAGGTCCCAGTGGTTAGGACTCCCGGCTCTCATGTCCAAGTGCCTGGGCTTCAATCCCTGGTCAGGGAACTAAGATCCCACAAAGTGCATGGTGCAGCAAAAAAAAAAAAAAAATCTTGACATAAAACCATGCTAGATTTAGGATGGACCTTAAATCCAGTGACTGGTATCCTTTTAAGAAAAAGAGGGGGGACTTCCCTGTGGTCCAGTGGCTAAGACTCTGCACTCCCAATGTAGCAGGCCCACGTCTGACCCCTGGTTGGGGAACTGGACCCCATATGCTGCAACTAAGACTCGGCACAGCCAAATAAATAAATAAATAAATAATTTTAAAAAAAGAAAAGAAAAGGAGGGAACACTCAGAGAAGAAGGCCATGGGAGGATGGAGGCAGAGACTGGAGTGATACATCTACAAACCAAGGAATGCCAGAAACCACCAGAAGCTAGGCTTCCCAGGTGGTGCTAGTGGTAAAAAGCCGACCTGCTGATGCAGGAGACTAAGAGACTTGGGTTCAATCCCTGGGTCAGGAAGATCCCCTAGAGGAGGCCATGCAACCCACTCCAATATTCTTGCCTGGAGAATCCCATGGACAGAGGAGCCTGGCGGGCTACAGTCCATANCAAGGAATGCCAGAAACCACCAGAAGCTAGGCTTCCCAGGTGGTGCTAGTGGTAAAAAGCCGACCTGCTGATGCAGGAGACTAAGAGACTTGGGTTCAATCCCTGGGTCAGGAAGATCCCCTAGAGGAGGCCATGCAACCCACTCCAATATTCTTGCCTGGAGAATCCCATGGACAGAGGAGCCTGGCGGGCTACAGTCCATAGAGTTGCAGAGTCGGACACAACTGAAGCAACTTAGCACGCACGCACCAGAAGCTAGGAGAAATGGAGGCGACCCTCCCTCTGAGCCTTCAGAGGAACTGAGCTGGCCAAGCCCCTGATTTGAGAACTCTGACCTTGAGGACTGAGAGAATAAATTTGTTATTTTAAGCCATCTGGTTTGTGGTCATTTGTTATGGCAACCCCAGGAACCTAAGACAGAGCGGGTGTGCTCGAGTCAGCTCAAGGGTGCCACAGATCAAGTGCTCTCTCTCCCCCTTTATATTCATGGGCCACACACCGGTCCTACACTCCTGGGATGAAGCAGGCTCCTTTGGAGGTCAACAAAACCACCCGGAAGAGGCTTCTCTTTGCTTGCAGCGTATCGGCCACCTCCATCTCCTCTTGTTCTCACTGGATGCTGACAGACGTGAGAAATTGGCTGGGCAGGGAGAGGCAGCCTCTCCATTCTACAGAAGGGGAAACTGAGGCTCAGGGAGGAGAGATCTACCACCCAGTCGCCTGCTGTAAGCAGGGTGATGGGGTGGAGAAAGGAAGGCATGTCTCTGCACCACCTGGTGGGCATGGAAATGGGTACGTTCTTCTTAGGAGGGCGATGAGGCAGCTTCTTTCATCTTTTCAAAGGATATTTGAGTCTCCCCAATGTGCCAGATGTGGGAGCAAAGGAAGGATCAGCCTTAAACTAGTTTCTACAAAACTTTAAATGTCCGTATTGTTCGACCTGACACAAGGGACTCACGCACAAGCACAAAGACAGTCACACATGCACTCACTGCAGTCCTGTTACAACCTTAAGGTCCAGGGTTAAATATGCTGTGGTCGACCCACACTATGGAAGACCGCACAGCTGTTAAGAATGCCCTACGTCAGTGTGGCTGCAGGGACTCACACAGAAATATCTCTCTCAACTACGGTCAGGTGAAAATCGGCATAGTACTAACTCTAACCCTAACCAGGCCACAATGTATAATTCCGTGTTTGTTAAAAACAAAATCAACAACCCAAACCAAATCGCTACTTCTGTGAAGCAAAAGGGATTGGGACTGGGTTGGAAGGTGAAGAGAAACTTTTTTTTTTCCCTGTTAGATTTAAACAATAAGAAATAGCCATTTTTGGAGTCAGATCTAACCTACAGAGAATGAAGTATTTGGGTGAGGGGAAAAGGGAGGAAGAATTTTTAAAAAATATATGTACACACACACACACACAAATCCAATATATACGTAACTGGAGAGAACCAAAATGATGAAACAGATGGTTCAAGATATAATTCAAGAAAACTACTGAAACAAGATTTCTTTAAAAACTACCATTTTTGCAGATCAAAACTGGTAGAAACAGACAATTATGTGGTTCAACCTACTATCTACCTGTTTGTTGTTTTAATTTCTTATACTGAGAACTTGTTTGTGTATAGTTTTTGAAAACAAACCTAAGTAGTAAAGCTGACATATGAACTCAATTCTACTAGCTTTGCTCTTTCTGAGACGCTCTGTCAGTGAGGGGAAAACATGCCAGAAGGGCTGATTTTTAAAGCAACAAGAATGATGATATTGAAAGAAGTGGAATCAAGGTTCTGAGATGCAAGCATTCCTCCCTCATGGCAATCACCGCCACCCAGTGGACAGCCGATGGCCTTGCGTCTCTTACCTTCTGGGTCCAAGGGTCTTAACACCCACCCAGGCAGGCTCAGAGACGTTGTCCCGATCCCTGCCTTCCCTCCCTCTCCCACAAAGCTCACCTAATCACTAAGTCCTGTGCATTTTAGCATCTAAATAACCCTTGAATCCATCACCTACTTCTCTCATCTTCTGCCTCAGCCTCACTGCTGGGGCACCTCGCTGCCTCAGCCTGCACATTTTACTTGGAAGATGTATCAGCCCCTCACTGTTCTCCCTATTGCTTTTACACTCTTGTCAACAGCCTGGGAGCACTCCTTGAAACAATCATGTCACTCCCTGTGCAGAAAAGGCCTGGGGCTGTGGCCTTAGAAACGTCTGCCTGGCCCCTGGCTGGAATCTGGGAACTTGTATCTCGGGAGGGTTTCTCATCTGCCTGGACTGTTTTTGTAAACGACATTGCCGTTTATGTTGAATACCTGCTTTCCTCAGGGTAGTCTGAAACTTCTGGAGTTTGGAAGGCACCCATGTGACCACCTCTCAAATAAAAACCTCGAGTGCTGAGTCTCTTAACAAGCTCTCCCAGTAGATAACATTTCACATGTATTGTCACAGCTTCCTGCTGGAGGAATTACGCAAGTCCTATGTGACTCCCATGAGAGAGGAATCTGAAAGCTTGTCTGATCTCCCCTGGACTTCACCTCATGTACCTTTTTCCTTTTCCTTTGTAAAAATCTTAGCCATGAGTGGAACTGTGTGCTGAGTCCTAGGAGCCCTCCCAGTGAATCACTGAACCTGGAGCGATCTTGGGGCCCAACGGTACTCCCTCATTTGAAACTCTCCTTGGGATTCCCACTGATCTTAAAGACACAGGGAATTCCCTGATACCCCAATGGTCAGGACTCTCTGCTTTCACTGTTAAGGGCCCAGGGTTCGATCCCTGATCAGGGAACTAAGATCCCACAAGTTTGTGGCATGGTAAGGAGCAAAAAAAAAAAAAGACCAAAGTGCCTTCCAGAGACCTACAGCCATTGCACAGGCTAGGACCTCTGGCTGCTTATCTGATGTCACCTGTTACCGGTCGCTGGTCTGGCCACATGGGCTCCATTAGCCCTCCATACTCAACAGGTTCCTTCAACCACAGGCCCTTTGCACGTGTGATTTTCTGTCAGGAATGCCATCTTATCATTTTTCTTTGTGTCCTACAGGAGGTCTCTCTCAAGCACCCCAGCTCCAGGAAGCTGACCGTGTACCTCCCCTGTTGCACTCATGCATGGCCCACACCTCCCGCAATAGAGACGGATGCACCCATTTGTATAATGGAGTCTGCTTCCTCCCTCAGCTCCTCGTTAGGGGCCTGGGTGGCTGGGCTCCTGCTCATGCTACATTCTCCACAGCCCTCATGCCTGGAAGACTGAGGTTCCCACTAAACATACCTGGAGGGTGGAACGAATCCCTCGAGCAAATCTCTCCTCCTGGGGGACTCCTGCCCCCCACCAGCTCACGTTCTCTTACCTCCACCTCCCAACCCCCTAGTCCCCAGGGATTTGTGTTCTGAGGAATGCCTATTTTTAAAATCAGGGAAGTCTTTAAATAAGCGTAGCAGCTTTTCCTTCTCTAGGGTGGGGAGGAAGTTTGAGGTTCATGAAAATCACCACCACGACAGCTGACTAGATTGTGGGGGGTGGGTGCTGCTTACAGACTGAGAAGCCTGACCAGCAGCCTGAGTGCCTCCAGAGATGCATTCTCCAACTTTCCTCCCCATTCCCTGTGGGTCAGAATCACTCCTGCCTTGATGGAAGAGTCTGTTGACCTGGCAAGACAATCATAAGGCTGGGGAGGCAATGTGGGAATTAATATTTAAGGTAGTGCAAACTGCAGAGATTGGAACTATCGCCAAAGCACCTGCCATTTTCTGAGCTCTGTGCAGAAGGCCGTGGCAACATACAGCAACAACTCTATGAGGCGGAGACAGAATCCTCTTCATTTACAGGTGTGGAGTCTGAGAACAGAGAGGCCAAGCAACCTGCCCCAGGTCACACAGCCAGTGAGATGCAGAGCTCAGATTCCAAGCCAGGCTGCCTGGCCCAGAATCCCCTCCTTCCTCCCTGATCTCTCTGAATGCTGCTCTGGACTCAGCTGGTGAAGAAGCCCAACAGTGACTCGGGAGTTCAGCCCGGTGTTACTCAATAAGAAACACATCTTATACCCTGCCACTTAGGACACGCTAACATACATACATTCTATAATCAACATTAAAGTTAATATGTGAGAGACTTATGTTCTCCACTTTGCTCTACTTCTTAAGAGGCTGACTGAAGTCCATTAATGGATTTCAGGAATCACCAATGGGTTGAGTCTGAAACACATGGGTACAGTAGGACATATTTTGTCTGTTTCCCTGGAGGAGGGAGAGGATAGCTGTTGGAAAGCTCGCAGTCCTGCCCCAAGTCTGTGATTTGGCCATGTTAACTGGGAAGCATAAGTCAGGCTGCTATTTGTGTTTTGAAAGCATAGAAAGAAATGAAAGCATAGAAGTACAAATATATAGTTACCCAGCTAGAAATTAGGACCTATCACCAGTATGACTGAATCATCTGGGCCACCCCATCCCCCAACACCTTAGTGATGCTTCAGTTGTGGAAAAGACGAGATAAATAAGAGTTCAGGGTGCCCTCTTTCTTGCCTCACTGTGGCTCAGTCCTTGGAAGGAGGCCAGTGCAGCTGCAGCTGAACCAATGGCTCTCAGATCTGCTGCACACTGGAACCACTTGGATGCTTTAAAAACAAACAAACCCCAGTGCCTGGCTCCCAGGCCCCAAGACTGTGATTCAGTTGGCCTGAGAACGGCCTGGGTGGCTGGGATCTCCATTGTGCAGTCAAGGTCAAGAACCAGCATCATGAAAGAACCTGGTGCCTCCAAACACCTTATGAGAAAGGTGCCAAAGGGCCACAAGGATTTCTAAGCACACCCGGCAACCAGGTTCCCCAATGTGGCTGGTGACAGGTGACCGTCTGAACTGAGGACTGGGTCAGCTGATGGGCCGAAAACCCACTTGATCCTCATGATGGCATCAGCAGCTCCTGTGCATTAGGATGGCACACTGCTACATGCTTTCCAGGCGCTATCGTGTTTGATCCTCACTGATCCCATTTTACAAAAAAGGAAAATGGGAGAGGTGGGCAGGGGCAGGGAGGGCCTCTCAGGAGGGCAGGTGTCCAGAGGCTGCTGAGGGCCCCTCTGTTTAGAGCCGGCTACAGCAGATCAGGAGTGAACCATGGCTAAAAACCCCACCCATTTCTCCTACAACAGAGCTATTTTGCTCCCTAAAGCTAAAGGGGGCTGGGTGATTAAATAGCTCCTAAATGCAATCCTATTAACACAATTTTTAAAAAAACATAATTAACTTCATTGGGGTAAATTATTAAAAGGAATGTGTTTTAGAACCAGTAAGAGGCTTATTTGCTACAAGTGGCCCTGGTCCAATCTTCCCTTCTGCTGCTGCTAAGTTGCTTCAGTCATGTCCGACTCTGTGCGATCCCATAGACGGCAGCCTACCAGGCTCCCCCGTCCCTGGGATTCTCCAGGCAAGAACACTGGAGTGGGTTGCCATTCCCTTCTCCAATGCATGAAAGTGAAAAGTGAACGTGAAGTCGCTCAGTCATGTCCGACTCTTAGCGACCCCACGGACTGCAGCCCACCAGGCCCCTCCGTCCATGGGATTTTCCAGGCAAGAGTACTGGAGTGGGGTGCCATTGCCAATCCTCCCTAGCTGCCCAACAATGCGGCTGGGACCACCCCTTGCTTTGGCCTCTGTGCGATGAAAGACAGGCTCCCACCCCCAGGGCGCCCCTGAGGTGTGTCCTTAGTTGTGCATCACAATACGCTGCCTGCCCTGATGTTTCGTGTCTTCACCCCAACTCCTGCGCCCTGTCCCTGCAGCCAGACCTCCTGACCCATCCGGACCCCTAAGTTTTACCTGCTGTCATTCACCCCAACAAGCAGACCGTCACTCCACATCTATTTCTTTTAGTATTACTCTTGTGAAAACATGAGGAAAGACAAATTCATAATTCCAACACACCAAATTTATCATCTACTTATCTATCCATCTCACGCTCTAATCTTTTACAATTATAGTCAAAGGCTACACATAACTATGTATCTTTTCCCCCTTACTACTTATATGCATCAGACTTAAGCCTTTTTAATGGGCAAGGTTTTTTAACCACAGAAGACAGTGCTCTCATTATTGTGTTTTCTGATTGTTCATTTTCAGCATCTTTATCACCAATTCAAAGGCCACATTTTTACACATGTTAACATTTCTGAAATCTGTCCTACAACTGCCCAATGTCAGTGCTGTGTCACATTAGATCACAGTAAACAGATGGGCCCTTTTCTTCTTCATAGCACATGAAATAACGGTGCATTTACAGTCAAGGGCATCTTATGAACTAAGAAACACATATGTTTCTAAATTATGCTGTAAATGATACTTTTGCCTTTCTGTGGGTTGCTTCCTTTCCCGTAAGTGAGATGACCATGTTTGATTATGACCACTTTCATGACTCCTGATATACCCAGTCAAGTTTTTTTCAGCAGTTGTGTGGGTTGATCCAGCCCCTCGTGAGATGCAGCAGTGAGCCGGTTTCACCACAGCATAACCATCACTGAGAATTTCCACTTGCTTTTTTTGTTTTGCTTAGTAGGGAGCGATAAACTAAGGAACCTGTTCCATTTGCCTTTCTGTGAGTAGTGATCATAGCGGGAACTCAAGGAGCACCTGTTACTGGGTGGCAGGCACTAAGCTTATGGTATCTTATCAGGAATTGCCACAACAATACGGAGGGTGATTGTCATCCTCTACTGGAAATGCCACCAAATTTCATTAATGCAAAGATGGACATTTTCCCCTTATTTCAACATTTCTGAAATCAGAATTGGTAGCATGTTGTAAGGGCCATTGGTCACTTCCCCCTCCCACACTGTAAACAGCTTTAAATCAGAAAGACTCTTACAATTAAAGGGGCCACCGATTTGACAAAATGCAAGATCATCACCATTGTCCCATGGTCCTCTGCCCCATTACTCTGCTGCTATCCTGAGCCTCTGGTGCTGCCCTGACAACTCCACCTGGCCAGGCCCCTAGAAACTCCAAGAGAACAGCTGAAACGGAAGCCAACATCTCCTTTCCACCTTGCCCTACCCTTCACAACCAATGTCTCTTCAAATCCAACAAGCCTGTGCCCCAGATATCAAGGACAGAATTTATCAGTCCTCCTCTGGACAGCCACATAATACAGGAGGCAGAGCATTCGCTTTGCCATCAGGCTAGGTTGGAAGCCCATTTCTGCCACTTTCTGTGTGATCTTGAGCAAGTAGCTTTCCTTCTCTGTTCCCAAGTGTCTCTACCTGTAAAATAAGTGGGCAGGAGGAGTCCTGATGAGCTCAGTATCAGCCTAGCGATAGTCTCAATTTCTCTGGACGAGAGAGCCTTCAGGAACAAGGGTGGTAACTTGGTCCCATTTTCCAGATAAGGAAACTGAGGCTCAGAGAAGTGAAGGGTGTGACCAAAGAATAGAGGGCTATTAAAATGCAGAGCTGGGCTTTGAACAGTCTGTTTCTGATTTTGAGGCTATCTTGAGGTTCCTCCCAAAGCTTTCACCTCTGACTTTAAACACTTTGGTATGGCGCAAGCACCCTGAACATGTGTTTTCCCTCCATCCTGTTAGAAACATCAAACAATTATCTTCTCAAGGCTGGGAGCTCCATTAACTCTGCTAGTTCACCCGAATTAATTTACCTTTTCATTCCACGTGGCCATTTTCCTGTCTTCTCACGATCTGGAAAATAAAAAAAACATTTGTCCAGATCTGTCATCCTGCCAGCATTTGCCTTACTATGTGCTTTCCAACACTTTCTTACAAATTATTTTTAACTTGCTTAAGTTAATAGTGTCTGAAAACAGTAAATAGTAAAGTTCAAGCCATATGTAGAAGGATGACCATATACACCCAAAGAACTGAAAACAGGCACTCAAATACATGCACACAAATATTCACAGCCAAAAGATGGAAACAATCCATGCCCATTATCATATGTATGGATAAATAAAAGATGTTATATCTATACAATGGAATGTTATCCAGCCATAAAAAGAAATGAAGCACTTTTGCAATGCATACAAATTATGGAATCATTATGTTGTACACCTGAAATTAATGTTGTATGTCAATTATATCTTAATAAAAAAGAAAGAAGATACGAAGTAGACACATGCTACAACGTGAATGAGCCTCTAAAACATTATGTTAAGAAGCCAGACACAAAATGTCACACATTACATGGTTCCACTGATGTGTAATATCCAGAATATGCAAATCTATACAGACAGAAGGCAGACTGGTGGTGGCCCGGAACTGGGGGAGAGGGGAACAGGAAAGTGACTGCCTAACGGGGACACGGTTTCCCTTTGAGGTGATGAGAATATTCTGGAACTTGATGGAGGTGGTAGGTGTACTACATCAGGAATGTATTAAATGATACTGCTCACTTTAAAACTTAATTTAAAAAAAATTTAATTTGATGTGCATTTCACTCCAATTAGGAACCAGGCAGACATGTTAGTGTTGAGACTGCTCAGGAAAGCAGCAAGGAATCTAACTAAATGTTCACCACTGAGGGTCTGGTCAAGCCAGTCACGGTACATCTAGAGTATATCCATCCGGTACTGTTAAATGTCCATAGGTGGATGAGGAAAGATGTGAGGAATATAACAAGTCTCCCATCCCTTTATAGTGTAATATGATCCCATCCATGTGAAAAGATGACATACGCATTAAAAAAAATCTGTTAAGGACAGAGCCGAATTCTTCCCAGTGGTTACTGCTGGAGATTTGAGGGTGTGGTGGGTATTTTCTCTCTCTTGGCTTCTTTCTGAAAGGTCTGAACTTTTACAATGGCTATGTGTGACTTCTTAAAGCTTATTTTTAATGTAGGTGACATATACAGTAAAAAATCAGACACAAAAAGATATACTATGATAAGTCTTTCTATTCCTGGTCTTCCCAGAAACATCCTCTCCTATCAGTTTCCCATGTAGCCTTTGGAGGTATTCTATGTCTCCCCAAGCACAGTCTTATTTATTCTTTTTTTCCCTTTAAATGTGAGCTCTCACACTGCTCTGAATCTTGCTTATTTCTCTTTAGGGTGTGGGAGGCTGAAAGATGCCCTGCCCAAAGATGCACGGTCCAAATTCCCAGAACCTGTGGGTGTGTCCATTTACATGGCGAAAGGAGCTCTGCAAGTGTGATGAGATGAAGGACGTCAAGATGGGGCATTACCCAGGTGGACCCAGTGTGATCAGAAGGGTCTTCACAAGTAGAGCGAGAGAACCGGAAGAAGAGATGTGATGACAGAACCAGGGACTGGAGTCAGATTCGACGCTATGCTGTGCTGAAGACTGAGGGAATGTGGTTATGAGTAAAAGTATACATATATATAATTGATAGCTGTGGGAAGGTGCTGTGTAGCACTGGGAGCTCAGTTCAGGGCTCTGTGATGGCCTAGAAGGGCGAAATTGGAGGGTATGTGTATGCCTGTAGCTGATTTGTGCGGCTGTACAGCAGACCCTAACACTGCAAACTAACAGTGCAACGCTTTCCGATTAAACATTTTAAAAATAAGTAAGGGCAGTCTCTAGAAGCTGGTAAAGGCAAGGACCCAGATTCCCCTCTAGGAGCCTCCAGAAGCAGCAGAGCTCTGCTAAGACCTTGATCTCGCCATACCGTGACT
The DNA here is from genome assembly GCA_006410675.1 of Oreotragus oreotragus. NCBI lineage: Eukaryota > Metazoa > Chordata > Mammalia > Artiodactyla > Bovidae > Oreotragus > Oreotragus oreotragus. Next base: position 40,451 of record SJYX01005527.1, on the reverse strand, counting down.
GATTTTGGGCGAGAGACCCCTAGAACTGTAAGATAATACATTTCTGTTCTTCTAAGCCATCAGCTTTTCGACCCTCATTACAGTGGCCACAGGAGAATAACACGGTGAGCCAGAGACTTTCGCAGGATGTTCTAGAGCAAATGCAGCCTTTATGTGACTGTGCGGGATTCCCCTGAGGGAGTATGTGTAGTTCCCACTAGCAACCAACATTTAGATTGTTTCCCAATCTTTTGCTGCCCCAGTGTTTCAATGAATAACCTTATACGTTGTGTCATTCAGTACTGTCTGACTCTTTGCAACCCCATGGACTGGAGCCCACCAGGCTCCTCTGTCCATGGGTTTCTCCAAGTAAGAATACTGGAGTGGGTTGCCACTTTCTTCTCCGAGGGATCTTCACAACCCAGGGATCAAACTCTGGTCTCTAGCATTGGAAGGCAGATTCTTTACCATCTGAGCCACCAGGGAAGCGCCTATATGTCATGTACTACTTTTATAACTTAAAAAATATTAAAATTTTGAAAACAATCATGAAGACTTAAAAAAATAAAATAAAAGAAGAGTTCTTTCTCTCCCCATGGTAGCATGCTCAGGGCACAAAGGACTCTCAGTTTCTTGCTGGTTGACTGGCAGAGCAGCCTCTGCAACCAGCACAGCTCACCTGGGTGTGTTCCTGTTCCAGCCCCTGGGGGCCCTCACCCTGCTCTCAAGAGATGGGGCTCAAGTGGAACCACCACCACAAGTGAAGGTGAAGGGAAAAATTCAGGTACCCTGGAGATTTCCTTCCTCCACAGGACAGGAAACAGAACTAGCGCATGCATAGAAAAACACCCAGATTCACTCATTCAAGCAACGGAAAATTTAAACGTGCCGTGACCGCCCCATTATACTAGACAAAATAAAAATGAGAAAGAAAAAAAAAAAAAGCCCCATGCTCATGGGACTGTAAGGAAACTTGCACACGATGCTGGGGATAATTTTTCTAAACAGCCACCTGGTAATAAGTGGTGTACGCCTTTAGGATGGCCCTTGACTGGAACACACCAGTTTGGTGACTGTGACTCAAAAATCATTTGAACCTGAAATTATCACAACATTGTTAACTGGCTATACTCCAATATAAAATAAAGTTAAAAAGAAATCTGAAAGCAAGAAAAAAATAAGTGCAATTTGGATCACACTGTTTTAAGCAAAGTTGGATAATGGCTAGAACCTGGAAACAGCGGCTAGGTCCCATAGTAGGGAAAAGCTGAAGAAGGCAGTGGGATGAATAATTCTGAGGTTTGTGTACAAATGTAGAAAGAAGGCTGTTAAGCAATGAGAAGCAGAACTGTAACGGTTGCACACACTGCCTGCAATTGCACAAAGTTATCAGAACTTGTACGCAGTGCAAGGGGCTTTCCAGCTGGCTCAGTGGTGAAGAATCCACCTGCCAATGCAGGAAACACAGGTTTGATCCCTGGGTCAGGAAGATCCCCTGCAGAAAGGAATGGCAACCCACTCCAGTACTCTTGTCTGGAGAAATCCATGGACAGAGGACCCTGGCGGGCTATAGTCCATGGGGTCACGAAGAGTCAAACACAACTTAGCAACTAAACAACAACAACAACTCAGTGCGAAGCATGGCCCTGGCTTCTGGGGAATCCAAAGTGAAGAGACAAGAAAAAGGTCTGGGCCCTGGCAGACTGACATTTTAGCCAAGAAACACATAAGCAAGATAACATCACTTGGAAGGAAGAACAGTAATGCAGCAAAGGGCAGGCAAAGAGTGGCTCCTGCAGGCTGGGGTGGGCAGGGAAGGCTTCCAAGTAGGTGGCTTTCATAGTGGTCTCTGAATTGCAAGGAAATAGGTCACAAGAAGATGGAAGGGATGAGTATTACCGGGAGAAGGAAGGGCTTGCGCGCAGACCCTGAGAGAGCTTTTCGTATGTCCAGGGAAGGAAGAGGACACCAGTATGGCTGCAGTGAGCAGAGGAATGAGCATGGGAGGAGAAGAGTCAGGAAGCACTCAAGGCCTGGCTGTGCAGAGATTTCAGAAGACAGTGCTGAGGGTCTGTGGGTCAAGGTGGGGATGCAGAGGAGTGACCAGATTCACAATATGCTGAGGCGTAGGACCTGCGGCTAGCCAAGATGGGGGGTGGTTAAGAAAAGAGCAGGCTTTGGAGTAAGAATACCCTAGGCCTTCCTCGTTCTTTCTAAACTGGGGCTGAGGAGCTACAGGGCAGTTCTGGAATTGTGCAAGCCTCAGCCTGAAGATTTTCAAAACCCTGTCCCTGCTGGCCTTTCCTTCCAAGTCAGAGAGGAAGGTGTCGCGGCCCCCCAGCCTTGGTCTTACTCAAGAAGCTTTCAGCTGCTGGTGGGGTTGCCGAAAATACTGCAGATCTCAGATAGCTCTGAGCGACTTGAGGTTGAAGGACAGAGACGTGTTCTCAGATGGGCAGAGATGGGTGGAGACGGGGCCTAGCCTGAGTAAGGCACTGGGCTAGGCCTTCACACCAACCATCTCACATAGTCCCCTCAACAAGGCTCCAAGGCAGGTGAAGTGAAGTGAAGTGAAGTCGCTCAGTCGTGTCCGACTCTTTGCGACCCCATGGACTGTAGCCTACTAGGCTCTTCTGTCCATGGGATTTTCCAGGCAATAGTCCTGGAGTGGATTGCCATTTCCTTCTCCAGGGGATCTTCCCAACCCAGGGATCAAACCCGGGTCTCCTGCATTGTAGACAGACACTTTACCATCTGAGCCACCAGGGAACCAAGCTTAATCTCGAGGTCAAGGATAAGCAAAGGAAAAAGACAAGGAAACTGAGGCATGGAAAATCAAAGTCCCATCACTAAACCTGCAAAGAGCCCTGTGCCCAGCGTGGGTGCTGGTACAGGCCTGGGAGTTTCCGGACCAGGGGGCTGCACCATGCCTCCTCTCTGTTCTGGAGTTTAACCTGGCCCCAAAGCACTGTTCTTATTCCTTGGCACCCCCTACCCAGGTGAAGGATTTGCTGTCAACAAAGTTCTTTTTGCAGTGATGAGCAGGTAGGCGCACCCTGGCCTCTTCCCCTATTCCCAGCACTGGTCTCTCCCTGCCGTCTCCCAAGGGTGTAGCACCCAGGCAGGGCAGGTCTGATGAGTAAGAGAACTTAGGTGTTCACACCGACCTGGGTGAGTTCCGGCTCTGCCTCTGCGGGCGGTGTAACCCCCTGGCGAGTGACTTGGCCTCCTTGAGTCTTGGTATCTTCACCTGTAAGAGGGAGACAAGGATGGTACCTAGCTCACCTGTTGCTGCTGCTTCATGGCATGTGAGGAAGTGAAGGCACCTGGCCCAGGGAATCACTCCATACAAAAGGGTAGCTTTCGTCCACACCCTCGTTTTCAAAGTGAGGTGCACGCGTTGTTTCCAGTCCTTCCCCTCTACAGGGGGGCCCTGGGTTGGCACTGCCCGCCTGCGTTGCCCTGAGCTGGGAAACGCTAGAACCGCGGGCAACCGAGGACCCTTGGGATCCCGCGGGGGGTCCCCGGCAGGCTCGGCTCGGGCTGGGAGGGCTCAAAAATGGGCCATGCGCCCCGGGCCAGCCCCGGAGCACTTACACTGCGCCCGGCCTGCCCGAAGCGACCGCAGCAACTGCGAGCTCGGTGTCTGCAGGGCCGCCCCGCCCGCTTCTTCCTCCCGCCCCCTCCTGCCGCCCGCCCTCTATCTCAGTCCGCGACCGCCTCTCGGCCCCCTTGCCCTCGGTCTTGCCTGTCTGACAGTTTCCCCGCTGGTCTCTGGCCTCCCCCGACCTGGCCCCCTCCCGCTCCTCAGGCCCGAGCCTGGCCTGGGCCGCCTGCAATCCCGCAGACGGACAAAGGTCCCTTCCGTGGGAGCCAATCGCGAATCACGAGAATCCTGGCCCCGGAGACCCTAAGGGGAGGGGCAGGAGGAGGGAGCCACTTCCTTCCTCCGACAGGGATGTATTGCCCGCGGGTCCACACCCTCCCCACCACACACTCGGTGAAGCCCGGCTGGCTCCGGTTCGCTCCCTCTAATCCTCCTTCCCCAATTCCTGATTACTTAAACCTGAGCTGAGTGTCCCCTGCACAGTATCTGTAGGCAGGGGGTGGAAGGTGGGCAGAATGCCCTAAAAGGGAGGCCAACTTCTAAGCTGTCAGAAAGCCCCTGGACTAGCGGACTGGATGAGGCTAGAGGTGAAGAGGGGGTGCTGGTATTGACAAGAGGGAGGAGCCTTCCGGCCTGGAGGCTGAGGCACCCTTGCTCTGTGACTAGCGCTCACCCCCGGGCTCAGCTGCACCATTCCTCCCCTGTGGGCCCTCCCTCTCCCAGGCTTCCCCAGAACTCTGTCCAGACCTTTCTGGGATGGTTCGCACTGGTCTCAGTTACTCTGTTAGCCTCCATCTTCCCCCAAAGTATCACCAGTCCCAAACATCCAAGACCTGAAGGCATCTCTTCTACACACCTCCTGCTCCTGGTTTAGCTGGTAGTGGTGGTGGTGGGGCAGTCACAACTCCCTGGAGTTGTACTGTTACTAGGTTTCTGTGGCCACTGTAACAAGCCACCACAAACCTAGTGGCTTAACATAACACAAAGATAACACTTACAACAGCAAAGCACTGGAGGTCAGAGGTCCAGGCCGGTCAAGGTGTTGGCAGGGCTGTGTTGTATTTCTTTCGAAAACTTGAGCCGGGTTTGGGGCGGGATCCATTCCTTGCCTTTTCCAGCTTCTTTGCGTTCCTCGACTGCTGGCTAATCACCCTGACCTCTGCTTTCACCATCACATCTCTTCTCTACATCCGACCCTTTCCCTCCCTCTTAAAAGGACCTTTGTGATTATACTGGGCCCACCTGAACAATCGATATTCTCAAGATCTTTGACAGAATCACGTCTACAAAGACCTTTTGCATCTGTACAGGTTCTGTAAGGTAGCATCTGTACAGGTTCTGAGGATTCAGTGTGCTGCCTAGCATAGAGATACTCTTTCCAATAGCCTCTGTTGATTCGGCTCTTCCCAATCCTGTCTCCTGCGGGGAACAGGCTTTCTTAAAACAGCTCAGTCTGATCTGACTTCTCATTTACATTTTGTTACTACAGGAGAGCCATCCTGGTCCCTGGGGTGTAGTCTGGCCCATTCTAAACTTCCACTTTATATTTTATTAGAAACTCCCTTCCCACCCCCAGGGCCAGCTAGACCAAGTGGAGAGGGTGTGGGGACTGTACTTCCCAGCCCTCGCCTGTGTTCACTCCCTGAGGGCCAAGGAAGGGAAGAGGTCGAGGGAACAGGTTAAGGTGCCTCCCACCTCAAAGCTGCAATCCTCTTTTTGTTGGCTTCAACAACTAGTCCTGACTACCATTTTGAACCAGAACAGACAGGCCCCACCAAGGCCAGGCTCAAATGCTGCCCCTGGCTGGACCCTCTGGCTGACCCCTGCTGGAGGCTCCACTCATTACTGTTCTCATGTGTTGCTTTGTTGACCCACGCTGGAAAAGCCTGCAGCTGCTAACCTGACCTATGTCCTGGAGGCTGGGGCCACCAGCTGGGACCTATTCCCATACTTTTTTTTAGGAATCAGGATCCTGAGGGAGCTGGTCAGCAAGTATGGAGGATTTAGTAATGTTCTCAATACTGCTATCTTCAGTGGAATCCTTCGACTACTTGGTTTTCTCACTGGACAGGAGAAGATCTCAATTGTGTTAACATCTTTAGCAGAGAGTCTGGCATGCAGCAGGTGTTTTACATTCCATTATGTAAACCAGGTCTCCCGAATTGCAGGCAGAGTCTTCACCATCTGAGCCACCAGGGAAGTCCAACTATGCAATAGCATAAATTAACACATGAGTATTGAGCATAATACAGTACGGCTGTCCACCATTGCTGCTTCTAATCAACATTGTACTGAAGATCCCAGCTAATGCGATAGGATGGGGAACATGAGGTACAAAGACTGAAAAGAGAAAACTGAGTATTTGCAATCAATGTGACTGTCTATCAGGAAATTCCATGAGACTCAACAGCGTGGCATTGGATACAGATTGTGTGGCAGGCCTTTTCTAGATAATATTAGATGAAGGAGCAGCCCTGTTTTCTTTGAGTTCCTATCTAAGTAGTTGAGGAGGTGAGGCCAATAGTCTTTAGTACAGTCACCTGCGGTCCACAGAAAGAATCTAAGAAGTCCATAAACTTGGATAAGCAAAAGATTCAGTTCAGTTCAGTCACTCAGTCATGTCCGACTCTTTGTGACCCCATGAACCGCAGCACGCCAGGCNGAGGTGAGGCCAATAGTCTTTAGTACAGTCACCTGCGGTCCACAGAAAGAATCTAAGAAGTCCATAAACTTGGATAAGCAAAAGATTCAGTTCAGTTCAGTCACTCAGTCATGTCCGACTCTTTGTGACCCCATGAACCGCAGCACGCCAGGCCTTCCTGTCCATCACCAACTCCCAGAGTCCATCCAAACCCATGTCCATTGAGTCGGTGATGCTATCCAACCATCTCATCTTCTGTCATCCCCTTCTCCTCCTGCCTTCACTCTTTCCCAGCATCAAGGTCTTTTCAAATGAGTAAGCTCTTTGCATTAGGTGGCCAAAGTATTGGAGTTTCAGCTTCAATATCAGTCCTTCCAGTGAACATCCAGAACTTATCTCCTTTAGGATGGACTGGTTGGATCTCCTTGCAGTCCAAGGGACTCTCAAGAGTCTTCTTCAGCACCACTATCAAGGTCTTTTCAAATGAGTAAGCTCTTTGCATTAGGTGGCCAAAGTATTGGAGTTTCAGCTTCAATATCAGTCCTTCCAGTGAACATCCAGAACTTATCTCCTTTAGGATGGACTGGTTGGATCTCCTTGCAGTCCAAGGGACTCTCAAGAGTCTTCTTCAGCACCACAGTTCAAAAGCATCAATGTTTTGGCGCTCAGCTTTCTTCATAGTCCAACTCTCACATCCACACATGACCACTGGAAAAACCATAGCCTTGACTAGACAGACCTTTGTTGACAAAGTGATGTCTCTGCTTTTTAATATGCTGTCTAGGTTGGTCATAACTTTCCTTTCAAGGAGTAAGCGTCTTTTAATTTCATGACTGCAATCACCATCTGCAGTGATTTTGCAAACGATTACATCTTCATTTTCATTAACCTTTAACTTAGTTTTAACACTTCCTTCAGTTATGAATGTAGGTAACAAACCAAAGTTATAGTAGCAGCACCCATGATTTTGCAGTCAATTCACAGATGTGTCTACATTACAATAGAGTATTTGTAGATATCTCAAAAAAAAAAGTTATACTCACCACTACTTCAAAATTACAGTAGTTTTTAAACTACTTCTTAGTTCTCATAGTTTAATGTGCTAACAAAGAATTTCATATATTATCACCATTAGAAAAAATACATGCATTTCAAGGTAACTGGGTTCTTTGTAATATGATGTGTTCTATTTTACTCATTTAAAAACTCCCCTGAGAGAAGGACTCAGGTTACAAAAGAGATCAGAAACTCCTACTTTAAAGGAAGGATGTGTCCTCTGGTTTGGGTGATGCTGACATGGTTCTCTTTCACAAGGGAGCCCCCCACCCCCATCCTTCACATTTCTTATCAAGTAGTAAGCCCAGCCGGGGAAGGCAATGGCACCCCACCCCAGTACTCTTGCCTGGAAAATCCAATGGACGGAGTAGCCTGGTGGGCTGCAGTCCTTGGGGTCGTTAACAGTCGGACAGACTGAGCGACTTCACTTTCACTTTTCTCTTTCATGCATTGGAGAAGGGAATGGCAACCCACTCCAGTATTCTTGCCTGGAGAATCCCAGGGATGGGGGAGCCTGGTGGGCTGCCGTCTATGGGGTCACACAGAGTCGGACACGACTGAAGTGACTTAGCAGTAGCAGCAGCAGTAAGCCCAGCTTGCTCAAGTATGCGTCAGTCATTGCCCCAGGAGCTTTCTGGGTATCATGCCTTTTGATCTTTATGGAGCATTTTGAGGAAGCTCTAAGCTTTGGGTCTAGCCTACTTGTGCAGGAGAGCTTATCCCAGGAGAACTGGGACAGTGCCAGTTCTGGTTTTTCCCAGTAGGAAGAGAGAAGGCTATCTCTGTTGGTTTTGGTTCCTCCAGCACAGTGTTTCAGCTGCTGCAGCTGACCACTTCCCTTCCTAGGGGAAAAGCCAGGCTCAAGGAGAAGGTACAGACATGGAAAGGAGAGAGAATCTACCAGGGCTGGGTAGGGGCTGTTTGGATTTCCCAGAGTTACACCTGCTGTCTGGGTCAAGGGTCTCCTTTTCCAGCAGATATGACTTATCCACAGTGGTGACAGCCACACAGGATATCTACTTATGTATGATAGGTTCAGGTACCATGTAAGATGATGTAGGTGCATTAGAAGGTCATGGCTGGACTTCCCTGGCAGTCCAGTTGTTAAGAATCCATCTCCCAATGCAGGGGACACTGGTTCAATTCCTAATCCGGGAAAATTCCACATGCTGGGGAGCAACTAAGCCTGTGTGCCACAACAACTGCAGCCTGCATGTTCTAGAGCCGGCGCTCCACAACAAGAGAAACCATTGCCAATAATAAGCCTGTGGACGGCAGCTAGAGAGCAGCCCCTGCTTGCCACGACTAGAGAAAGGCCGCGCAGCAACAAAGACCCAGGCGCAGCCCCAAATAATTTTTTTATAAAAAGGTCATGGCTGTCTCTGACCCCCTTCTGTGGTACCTGGCTCAAACTTTCATGGTTCAGAATCACGTGAAAGGTTAGGAAGAACATAGGAGTTGGCATCAGAGACTTGGGTTTAAATCCTGCCTCTACCCTTTCCCTTGTTAGCTGGGTGATCTTTCATTAGTTTAGCAAATAATTTCTGCGTGTCAGCTATGTGCTAGATACAGAATACAGAGGTGAATGAGATAGGTCCCACCTCCTCTCATTGAATTTACTCTAGATGGAGACATACAAAGACTAAACTATGGGATTATTAAAGAAATGACCAGGAGATTATGGTAAATAGTGGTGGGAATAGAGATGAGGCCAGCAAGGTTGGATAGTTGGGGAAGGCCTCTCTGTGATGTTTAAGTTAATACTGAAAGCTGACTATAAAGAGAGGGGACAACTTTCTAAGTGGAGGCAGTATGTGCAAAGGGCCTGACTTGGGAAAGAGCCTGGCTTGATGAAAAACCAAAGGGCGGTCAGAATTACTGAAATGTGGCAGGAGGGAAAGAAAGTGGTGAGAAGGAAGGTCAGAGAGAAGGACGAACGCCAATGGGAAGGCTGGAGTTCAAAGTACCAGAAGCTCTGGGAATGACCTCCCCGGTGGTCCAGTGGTTAAGAATCTGCCTTGTAGGTCTGATCCCTGGTCGGGGAACTAAGCCTCTTGGCCACAAGTACTGAGCCCAAGAACCACAACTAGAGAGCCCATGCGCCACAATGAAAGATTCCACACGCTGCAACTAAGGCCTGACACAGCCAAATAAATTAATAAATAAAACTAAAAAAAAAAAGCTGTTGTGTGGCTTACTCATGAATTAGTGAAATATAAAATCATTAGTAGAGACAAAGAAGCTGTGAGAGTTCTAAGCAGGGGGAGAGTCACAGCTTGATTTTTTTAAAAATTTTATTGTAGTTAAATATACTACAATATACTACAATGTGCTTCCTAGGTGGCACCAGTGGTAAAGAACCCACCTGCCAATGCAGGAGATTCAAGAGACAAGGGTTCGATCCCTGGGTCAGGAAGATCTCCTGGAGAAGGGCATGCAACCCATTCTAATAGTGCCTGGAGAATCCCATGGACAGAGGAGTCTTGCAGGTTATAGTCCTTGGGGTTGGACACCACTGAAACAACTTAGCACACACGCATATGTAATTTTACCATTTTAACCATTTGGAAGTGTACAATCAGTAGCATTTAGTATACTTATAATGCTGCACAACCTTCACCACTATTCAAGAACTGTTTCATCATCTCAAAAAGAAATCATGCATCCACTGAGCAGTTACTGCCTACCACCAGCCCTAAAACACTCGCTGATCTGCTTTCTGTTTCTATGGATTTGCCTATTCTAGACATTTCATATAAATGGAATCAACATGTGGCCTTCTGTGTCTGGCTTACTTCACTCAGTGTGTTTCTGAGGTTCATCCATGTTGTAGCATATGTCACTACTTCATTCTTTTTATGCCTAAATAGTCCACTGTATGGACAGACCACATTTTCTCTTTTCTTTTTAAAGATAAACTTAAAATTTTTTATTTACTTGGCCGTGCCAGGTCTTAGTTGCAGCATGCGGATCTTTTAAGTTGCAGCATGAGGAATCTTTAGTTGCAGCATGCAAACTCGTAGTTGTGGCATGTAGGATCTAATTCCTCAACTAGCGATCGAACTCTGGCCCTCTGCAGTAGGAGCGCAGAGTCTGAGCCACTGGACCATCAGGGAAGTGTCTGTTTATCTTTTCATCCACTGATACAGTTTGATTTTACAAAGATAACTTTGCTTGCTGGGTGAAGATGATTACAGGGAAGGCAAAAAGTACAGGTGAGAGATGCTGGCTTGGACTAGTATGCTGGAAAGAGGGATGGAAAAAGGGGCAGGGGCTCGGGACCCATTTGGGAAATAGAACAGATGAGGAACTGAGGGACTGGATGTGGAGGGTGAGGAAAAGCCTGGAGCTCCTGAGTACACAGTGGTGCCCCCACTGAGACAGAGAAGGAACTAGGACATCCTAGTGGTTTTTGATGTTTGAACTGTCAAACTGGCCGTGTCGTGAGGGCAGTAGATCTGAGTCTGAGACCTGGCAGAGATCTGAGAGGTGATCTTGTGATGGAAGAACTACGTATTTTGGACTTTCCCTCCGGGCTCCAGGCCAGGGAGCCTAAAACTCTTCTAACAGGTGCATCTTTTCTTACATTTGGTTTTGTCCCCAGCTCCTGAAATGCTCCAGCAATTAAGGTTAAAGGAGCATCTCTTGCTGTTTAAAAAGAGCCCCTTCGAACCATACCTGAGTTTGTTAATGAAATGACTCTGGAAAGTTCCTAAGGATGTGGGGCTTGTTGCCAGCGGGAGCCAACTAAGGGGTTAGAGGGTTGGAACTTTTAGTCCATCTCCCCTGGGAAGGGGAGACAGGCTAGAGACAGTTAATCATCAGTGACCAATGATTTGGCCAATTTAGGCTACCTGATGAAGCTTCCATTAAAAATCCTAACTGAAGGGGTTTGGAGTTTCCAGGTTGGTGAACCTGTGGAGGTCCTGGGAGGATGGAGTGCCTGGAGAGGGTGTGGAAGCTGTGTGTTCCATCCTCCAATGCCTTGGTTACGCATCTCTCCCATCTGCCTGCTCCTGACTTGTATCCATTTGTGGTAAACCCTAATATAGAGTAAACCATTTTCCTGAGTCCTATGTCATTCTAGCAAATTATCAAATGAGGAGAGGATCACAGGAACCTCTGATTTATAGCTAGTCAGTCAGAAATACAGGGGACAACCTGGACTTGTGATGGTTGTCTGAAGGGTGGAGGGAGAGAGGATAAGGCCTGTGGGGCTGGGCCCTGTTAACCTGTGGGGTCTGTGCTAACTCCAGGCTGTTAGTGTCAGAACTGCTTGGTGTGCAAACCCCACACATCTGTTCAAAGTATTGAGAGAAAAACGTGGAGTTTTTCTTTTAGGGGGTCATCAACATACAGCTGGTGTTCAAAACCATGGATCAGGCTGAGATCTCCCCATCCTGAGTGTAGACAAAGGGGCCCAGGACTGAGCTAGAGATGGATCAGGTGAGAAAGAAGCCACAAGGCAGACAGAGTAACTGAGAGGGAGATGAAAAATCCAGGGCGTGTGGGGCCCTGGGAACCAAGAGGACAGTGTGTGAAGGAAGACGGAGGAGTAAATGGTGTCGATGCTGATAGGAGTGGGCTGAAGAGAGTAGAGGAAGGGAAAAGGAGGAAAGGCACAGGACCCCTCAAGGAAGAACAGGTGCTTACAAAAGGAAGCAGAGAGAGTGAGCAAAAGCGAGGGGCTGGCAGGGCCCATGCCAGAGGGAACCTGGAATGTAGGAAGTTCCACTTATTCAGGAACTGTATGCAGGCGAAGATGTGCTAAGCACCCTGTCCCCGTTCCTCAGGGAAGACTGTGAGTTACAGGGCCACCCAGCTGGGGAAAGGCAGAGCTGCAGCACGAATCGTGCTGTGAGCACAGGATTCTCAGGGGCCTGATTCTCCACCTGTGCCAGGAGCGGTGCGTGCCAACGCTCAGGGGTCAGGTTCTCCAGTTCTCTACGATCTTCCCTGTCTATTGAAGTGGGTGAGACTTTTAACACTAGGAAGAAGGTATGGACAAGGGCTGGATGGGAGACCCTGGAAATATTTTCTGACTCTCACTTTGGTGAGAAGGACCTGAAACTAAAAGATCTACATGATATCGTCTTGTCCCACATGCTGGTTACTCCTGGAAACCACTCTGGACCATGTGGTTCAGCCCTCCTAGCCGGCTGGAGAAGGTTCAACCAGATGGATGGGTCCCACGTTTGTCCAGAGGTAGATTGACTTCCTAACTTCCCTCCATCCAGGAGATTTGTCTAGACCAATCTGGGTGATGCTGTCCTTCCCGGCCAGTATGTTTCAGGAAAGGGTATTTGATGCAATGCTCTCGCCAGCAAGCCCTGAGGGGGGAAGCCTGCTCCTTCCAGGAGCATCGCGGGAGGAACCTGTTGCCTCTCTCCTCCCTCTGGTTCAGATCTGGACTTAAGGTCTGTAGGGCTCTCTTGCCCTCCATCTGAGAGCAGAGCGAAGAGGTGGAATGCACCGGGTCCCTGATGCTGCTGCTGAGTTGCCCGATCTACTCAGCCCACAGCCATGTGCATCATTCCACTTTTGACAGATGACACATTTTGCTCCTGTTTGGGTGAAGAGTTAAGAACATTCAGCCCTTGTCCATACCTGGATACTTGTTGGGTTTTGGATGCTGCTCAGCGCTCATTACTGTTGAGGGAACTAACTCACCTGTTGGGTCCAGACTGATGGAACTGCTCCAGGTGTCCCCCTCATCTAGCCGAGAAGTGGGCACGTGACCCACATGGCGCCAATGGGAGAGAGAGACGGCTCACAGAGAGGGCGGGGTCTGCGGTGGAGAAGCTCTGGGTTGTGGGTGCCTGTGTACTCCAGCCTTCCCTTCCTTCCACTGGGTGCTTCACTGTCTCCCAGTAAGCTCCCTGCTTGCTTTAGTCTGCCTGAGCTGCTTTCTCTCCTTTGCATCCAAGGAACCCAGGCCAGGAGCTGAGGGAGAGAAGGGAAGTTCTCCGCTACGGTGCGCGCCCTCCGTGCGGGAGGCAACTGTGAACACCTCGCGGGAATGTGTCAGACCCCGCGCGAGCACAACTCCTTTAACCCCTACAGCACCCCACGAGGCAGGAGCGCTGATGCCTCAGGATTAGCTTCTGCTGTCAGAGAAAGTCCGAAGTAACAAGTCAGAAGGTATTTCGTGCGCCAAAGTCTGGAGGTGCCTCCTTTCCACAAAGCACCTCGCGGCTCGCGGCTCCACCTTCCTCAGGTCAAAGACGGTAGCACCTGCACTTCAGGCAGCGGGATGGAGGATAAACAGGAAAGGGGCACCAGATGCCCTCTCGGCAGAGCGGCTTCATGGCACTGCTCGCAACTCATGGGGAGGCCTTCGTCCCAGGACACCCAGCTGCAAGGGAAGTTGGGGACTGCAGTCCTTATTCGGCACCTTGTGCCCAGCTGGAAAGTCTATGGTTGCTGAAGAAGAGAGGACCTGGGAAACTGCCAGTAATCCGTGAGAAAAAACAAGGCCCTGACAGGTGAAGCCGCTTGTCCTAGGCCACCCAGCCGTACGAGGCGCGAACCCACTCTCTCAGGGAGCTGTGGCTACAGTCACAGAGAGGAACGCAGGGCCACAGGGGGATGGTGGACAGGCCTCTTGGGGGAAGTGGTATTATGCTGGGTCGCTTGAGAAAAGGGGAAAGATGGACATTGTGAAAGCTGAGATCTAGAGGAAAGAAAACCTTCTCGGGGTACTGGTTACAGCTGGACTATCTCCATCAACAGGGAGCTCACTACCTGTGAGACATCTTGTCGTGCTGGGGCTTATTTCTGGTCAGAGTAGGGTGGTGGCCATCTAGTGAGTCCCTGCTCAGCATTGTCCCGCTCCTTCAGGTAATGTCTGCCACCTCAATTTCAATCCAGGTGGCTTGAGAAGCTGAACCATCCAGGTCACTGGGGCTCCATAGCGGGCTCTGGCTGGCAGTCATCACTGAGGAGTCCCCTGCGGAGATGGTTACTTGCAAGGGTGGGTTTGCCTGGACCGGTGGGGCATGTAGAGGAGGACTGCCTGGGACTAGGCCAGCACAGAGAAGGACGTCAGAGGGATCTGATGGAAAAATGGAGGCCACATCCTGATCTCACGGGATGTGAGGCCCTGCATCCAGGTGTGCTCACAGCCACCCTGGTCCTGTCAGTTGCACAAGCCAAAACATTCCTTTTTTGCTACAGCCAGTCTGACTGGTATTCCTGTCAGTGTCAACTAATAGAGGAAGAAAATGTCGGATCCCTTTGGATCACCAGCTAGGAGAAGCTGGGGAGTATCTGTGTGCTTTATGAGAGCAGGAGGGCTCACAGCAGAATTCCTGCAGGTGTGGTCCAGGAACTGCCAGTATCTGCATCACTCTGACAGTGAACTTACTGAAGATGCACTTTCCTGGGCTCCAACTTCCAAATCAGAATCTCTGGAGGCAAGGCCCAGGACTCTGCCCTTTGTCAAGTACTCCAGGGGGTTCTCGTGACACCCCCATCTGAGAACCAATGGCTGAAGCAGGTTATCTAGGATCCAACAAAGATCCTGCCACCAACCTGGACATTAAATCTCTTTAGGACTTCCCTGGCAGTCTAGTGGTTAGGACTCTGCTCCCACTGCAAGGGGCAGGGGTTTAATTTCTTATTGGGGAACTAAGATCCCAGATGCTGCATAGTGCAGCTAAAAAAAAAAGTCTAGATTTCCAGTAACAGCCAAACAGAGCCCTTCCCCTGAGTGGTTGTTTCATGGGTGCCCAGCACAGTGCTGTGGGAAAGCTTTATGTGTGCCCCCCCATGTAACCCCCACAACCACTGACAATCTTTAAGGAACGGAATGGAGGCTCAGGGCGGCTGACTGACCTGCCTTGTCATTCTGTTTGGTGAATTTAAAAACAGCTCCTGTCTGTCCCAAAGTCCCCATTAGTAAGCACCTTTCCATACTACCTGCTCTGTCTTTAGCATGAAAATAGAACTTTCTACATGCTGGGCATGTGACCTTTTTACTCATGCTATACAAGGAGTCTTGATTCCTCTTTGACACCCTTGCCTGCCCCAACGTGGTAACCTCCTGGAAGTTCTCTCCCAGCTTATTCTCCTCCCTGGCATCTGTCCTCTTTTTCGTCCTCCCTGTAGCCATCCTGGGCCATGTCAGCACCACCTGTTGCTTCCAGCAGTCTTCCCAATTCTGCTCTTGTTGTTCTCAGACCTGCTCTCCCCAGCCAGTACTGAGTGATTTTCACAAAATTATACTTCGTTAAAAAAACATTGCAGACATTAAAAAATTAAACAGGATACTATGAAAACAGCCATGTCCTCATCACCAGGTTAAGGAATAAAGTATTTTTCTTGAGTCACAAAGCTCAGAAACCCTCACTGGTTTTCCTTTGCTCTTGGGATTAAAATCCTGGGAGGATTTTAATCCCAAGAGCAAGGAGGCCTTCCCTGCCTAGCCTGGGCCCTGCTCCTCTGAGCCTCGTCTGCATCCCTCTGGCTCTGCTCCTGCTGCCCTGCCTAGCTTTGCTCTCCTACACCAGGCTCTCCCTCCTGGAGAAACACCGGCCTGCCATCTGGGTGTAGCCGGTGCCTGCTTGTGCTCAAGTCTGTTGCAATGACACTTCCTCAGCAAAGTCCCTCAGCCCCTAGAGCGGGCCAGGCCCTGGCAGCTCCCCCGGCACACCGATCCACACTGGTCAGTGCTTGGTTTAATGGCTGTCTCTCCTAGCAGACTGTGAGTTCCGTGAGGGCAGGACTCCTGCCTTCCCAGGGTCCAGGGCAAAGTAACTGCTATAGTCCCTGAATAAAGAAAGGTACTAATGAAGCGGCAGCTTTTTGCAACCCTGGTAAGATATGTAACATGTATTCATTTGACAAATGTTGCCTACTCTGTATCTGGCTGATCTTTATTTAAAAAAACCCACAAAAACCCACATCATTTGCCTTACTAACAATCTGTACTTCAGTTTCCTCATTCATCAATAAAATGGGGATCTGAGTACCTACCTAGGGCGTGGGAAGACTGACCTCTCTGGTGCCTGGCACACACAGTATGGGGCACTATGAGGGCCAACATGAGGACAGCCCCTGGGTTTTATACCAAACAAACCATGGGCATCACCCAAACACTTGCTGGATCTTTTCTTAGTATTCATATTGTTAATAATATATTATTATTCTGAAACTACTATATGTAACATAGGATGAAGTGAATAATGTTACCGTTGCTGGGAATTAATATTTTTGTTATAAAACAGACAAAATGTTAAAGAAGTAAAATCTATGTAATCTTAAATTTGGGTTGGAAATATCAGCATGAATTAATGACTTAGTTTTTCTTAAAAGAACTTCCTAGCTTTGTTCACTGATGAAATCTACAAACACACTCAGTGGCAATGCACACCAACCCTAACTTTGAAAATAAAGGTGATTTCCCACTGAAGGAAAGTCATGGCTCTGGAAAAATAAAAAAAATTCAAAATGCACTTAGAACCTTGTCAGAGCAGAAGGCAAGGAAATCCACAGTACTCATGCCAAAAGGTGGAGAAGGTAATGGCACCCCACTCCAGTACTCTTGCCTGGAAAATCCCATGGACGGAGGTGCCTGGTAGGCTGCAGTCCATGGGGTCATAAAATTGAAATGACACAGTGTGGCTCCAAGCTGACTGTGGAGGCTGAGTGACAGCTACATGGGGGTTCAGTGTTGTAGCCACGCGTTCCGGGAAACACTCACACAAAAGGACAATGCAGATAGTGGAGCACAGTGTATTACACCGGGGGGGCCCAAGGCGGAGTCTCCTCTTAGCCAAGGACCCTGACCAGCATTTGTGAAAATCTTTTGTACCCATGTGTACGTGTCTGAACCCACCACTCCAAATTCCTTGAGACTTACATAAACCAAGGAAAATACAATCCCAATAACCCCATCATTCATGTGCTATGTGCTCCCGTGCTCGAACAGTCAAAACAATTAGCCAATAATCAATAAACCTGAGGTTACACTCCGATAGATACAGAAAAATTTATGGCCTGTCTGGAGGAAGGGGTGATTAGTGTATGTTTTCTCTCAGGCGATGAGTAGCCTAGATACAATCTTCAAGGTTCCCCTGTCTGGAGGGCGTCTTATCCTTCTGTTGTTGTTTTCACAGGCACTAAACACAGAGTTCAGAGTCCATTGGGAAGGTAGCTGAGCATGATCAGCATGAACAGGCCTAAGATGGAGTCCAGGCCCTATGAATTCCTTCTTCATCAGTACTCTTCGAATTGTTTATATATTTGAAATTTTTTTTTCAGAACGAAAAGTTGAAAAACCTGACCTCCCCTTCTGATGAACACTTTGACTTCACGGAATCTATTCAACAGATAGCACTTGAGCTGAACATGTGTACACCTTGGTATGGACAAGGATGTTTATTTAGCATTAGCACAGCAGCAAACAAGGGCAAACCATCTGAAAGCCCATCCACTAGGGATGGGTTAAATCAAATATGGTAAAAAATATATATATATACAAACAGCTCTAAAAAGAATAAAGAAGCAATTATGAACACATACTATAAGATGATCTTGAAGATTTACTATTGATTACAGGTTAATATGGGCTTCCCTTGTAGCTTAGTTGGTAAAGAATCTGCCTGCAATGCAGGAGACCTAGGTTTGATTCCTAGGTTGGGAAGATTCTCTGGAGCAGGAAATGGCAACCCACTCTAGTATTCTTGCCTGGAGAATCCCACAGACAGAGAAGCCTGGCAGGCTACAGTCCACAGGGTCGCAAGACTTAGCAACTAAACCACCACCATAGGTTAATATACTAAATCAATCAAGACATAGAAGTGTGTTAAAAATTAGTGTAAGGAAATGATGATCAACTTGCAAATATACAGGACTGGACATTCGTTGTTTGTGAGAAGGAAAATTGAGGCTTAGGAGACCTTTCACTATTCTTTTTTTACCTTCAGAAAAAAAAAAATTTTTTTAACCACAGGCAGGGCCATTACCCACTACATAAAACCAATGAGAAAATCTGAACGAGACACTCTAGGGTTCACGGGCACAAGGGTAGGAGCTAACGGCCTATCATTAGAGGTGAGCTGCCACATCTGGAGGCGCTCAGCCCTCACCTGGTTTTTGGGGTGCAGCCCCTACTGCTTCCATCTGGCACAATCCCAGAGCCGTACTGGGGCTTGCCGAGCTCGCTTCAGTCTTCCGGCGCTGACTCAGAAGGCACTCCTTTACCCGCACTTGAGGAACCTGAGAGGGTAACAGGCAGGAAGGCTGCTGCTGCTGCTAAGTCGCTTCAGTCGTGTCTGACTCTGTGTGACCCCAGAGACAGCAGCCCACCAGGCTCCCCCGTCCCTGGGATTCTCCAGGCAAGAACACTGGAGTGGGTTGCCATTTCCTTCTCCAATGCATGAAAGTGAAAAGTGAAAGTGAAGTCGCTCAGTCGTGTCCGACTCTTCACGACCCCATGGACTGCAGCCTACTAGCCTCCTCCGTCCATGGGATTCTCCAGGCAAGAGTACTGGAGTGGGGTGCCATCGCCTTCTCAGGGCAGGAAGGCTAGGGGTCTCCAAACTGAGGAAATAGGCTGTGTCAGTCGTTTTTTTCTCTCTCTTAAGCGGCAGTTCAGTTCAGTTAAATCACTCAGTCGTGTCCAACTCTTTGTGACCCCATGGACTGCAGCACGCCAGTCTTCCCTGTCCATCACCAACTCCTAGAACTTACTCAAACTCATGTCTATCAAGTCGGCGATGCCATCCAACCATCTCATCCTCTGTCGTCCCCTTCTCCTCCCGCCTTCAATCTTTCCCAGCATCAGAGTCTTTTCCAATTAGTTGGTTCTTCGTATCAGGTAGATGTTTTTCTGGAACTCTTGCTTTTTCGATGATCCAGCGGATGTCGGCAATTTGATCTCTGGTGTTGTAGCCATGTATTCCGGGAAACAAACTCACTCAGAAGGACAATGCAGATAGTGGAGTGCAGTTTATTACACTGGCGGGCCCAAGGCAGAGTCTCCTCTTAGCCAAGGACCCCCATCAGTTTTTGTGAAAACCTTATATACGCTAAGTGTACATGCCCAAACCCACCTCCCCAAATTCCCTGAAACTAGTCTGAACAAAGGAAAAGAAAGATACAGTCAAAGTTAATCCATGATTCATATGCCTTAAGCCTAGGTAGTTAACAGTGCACAATTATCAATAGGCCTGTGGTCATACCCCAACAAGCATAATAAAATTTATGATTCTATTCGGTTACACAGATGATTAGGCTCGTACCTAGGTATGAGCCCTTGGGCTCTTTCATCCAGGGGTCTGGTTTTCTAGTTGGTATGTCGTTTCCATAGATGCTGGGCATATAGCTAAGTCCACAGTCTGGCCCAAGATGGAGTCCTGCTTTCAAGATGGAGCCTGTTCTGTCTGTTTTCTCTGCCTTTTCTAAATCCAGCTTGAACATCTGGAAGTTCACGGTTCAGGTACTATTGAAGTGGCAGGAGGAAACAAACTAAAGTGTCAGATTTTTTTCCCTTCTCTATACAAAATCAAAAGGCGGCTTCTTTTAAAATTCTGTGTTGCCATGACAAGACCTGGTTCCACGTGAACTTTTCTCAGACCTTGAGCTAACCAATGCATTTTTCTTACGGAAATATTTTTCTTAAGCTATGTTAATAAACTATGTATTTACCCTAGACTCTGACTTTCTTCAAAGTCNAGGCGGCTTCTTTTAAAATTCTGTGTTGCCATGACAAGACCTGGTTCCACGTGAACTTTTCTCAGACCTTGAGCTAACCAATGCATTTTTCTTACGGAAATATTTTTCTTAAGCTATGTTAATAAACTATGTATTTACCCTAGACTCTGACTTTCTTCAAAGTCAGTTTGCCTAAGACTCAGAACCTCCTTGACAAACCAGTATGTTTTACGCATGCAAATATTCTCTTAAGCTATGCTAATGAGACTATTTATTTGCTTGGAATCCTGCCTTTCTTCAAGGTTCATGTCATTCATTTTATGGCCCGGGATGACTCACCTTGTGCCAATGTTATTTCAAAATACATGTTGTGGGTGAGGGGCCTGGAGCCACTCTTGAGTTTTGAGACACTTCCTTTCTCTAATTAGCAGCCCGCTAGTAGCTATATAAAATGGGGGGGGGCACTCTTTCTGCCCTCTTCTGATGTCTATGTCAGAAGCTTTCTCTATCTTTTTTATACTGTAATAAAACTTTTATCACACAAAAGCTCTGAGTCATCAAGCCCCGTCACTGGCCCTGGATTGAATTCCCCTCCTCCAGAGGCCAAGAATCCCGGCGTCTTCCACGGCACAGCAACAACCTTTCAAACCAGAGCTGGGAACATGGCTTGTTAGAAACAATAAACGTTTCCAGGTAAATATTGTCAGTTCTCTTGGCATAAAACAGGGTCTCTGTGTCTGACTGTGATAGGGTTTTCCTCCCCACAATTTACTACTGCATTTCTGACTTCACACTTCTCTATTTTCAACAAAGGGAGGAAGAATATTCTCTTAATAAGCTTTTTGAAAAATTAGAATCAGGGGCTGAGTTCAAAGAATGTGGTAGCTGTGCTGTTCAGTCGCTAAGTTGTGTCTGACTCTATGTAACCCCATGGACTGCAGAACGTCAGGCTTCTCTGTCACCCACTATCTCTTAGAGTTTGCTCAAATTCATGTCCACTGAGTCGGTGATGCTAACCATCTCATCCTCTGCTGCCAGCTTTTCCTGTTCCTGTAGATCCTTCCCAGAATCAGGGTCTTTTTCAATGAGTCGGCTCTTTGCATCAGGTGGCCAAAGTACTGGAGGCTTTAGCACCAGCCCTTCCAGTGAATATTCAGGGTTGATTTCCCTTAGGATTGACTGGTTTGATCTCCCTGCATGCAGTCCAAGGGACTCTCAAAAAGAGTCTTCTCCAGCACCACGACTCGAAAGCATTAAT
Organism: Oreotragus oreotragus; assembly: GCA_006410675.1. Classification (NCBI taxonomy): domain Eukaryota; kingdom Metazoa; phylum Chordata; class Mammalia; order Artiodactyla; family Bovidae; genus Oreotragus; species Oreotragus oreotragus. The sequence continues at coordinate 19,253 of SJYX01005527.1, read as the reverse complement.
TCTTTGGCAGTTAGCCTTCTTTATGGTTCAACTCTCACATCTGTACATGACTACTGGAAACACTATAGCTTTGACTAGATGAACCTTTGCTGGCAAAGTGATGTGGTAGCTGTATAATGTACTAATCTGAAAAAGTCTACCATAATGAAAACAGTGTTCCAATACCATTCACATAAAAAAAAAGGTGGTGTAAGATATATACTCATACATGCTGGCATATGCAAGCATATTCCTGAAAAGTGCACAAAGAACAGGAATAGGTTCATCTGGGGAGGGTGGCCGAAGGATCAGGGAAAATGTGAGGTCTAACTTTAACATTTCAGAGTATTTTGGAAAATGTCTTACATGCATTCCATATATTAAAAAAATAATTAACTAGTATTTGTTCTGCTGAGACTGTGAAACTGGTTGGCTTCACGTGATGTACAGACAGCTTGTGGAGCTTCATAGAACAGAATTTCACAGTGCATTTTGCAAAGTAATTCCATTTTTGGTTATAATGGTAGGGGGCGTGGACCGAATTTTTTAATTGTTTTATACCTTTCATTTAATGCTACTTGGTTTGATGGCAGTGAACAGTCGAGTAATAATAGTGAAAGTTAAAGTGTTAGTGGCTCAGTCATTCCGATTCTTTGCGACCCCATGGACTGTAGCCTGCTAGGCTCCTCTGTTCATGGGATTCCCCAGGCCAGAATACCGGAGTGGGTAGCTGTTCCCTTCTCCAGGTTATCGTCCCAACCCATGGATCGAACACAGGTCTCCTACACTGCAGGCAGATTCTTTATCATCTGAGCCATCAAGGAAACCCAGGAATAACAGTAACACCTCATATTTACCATACAGCTATTATGGCTCTGGGTCTCAATTCTTCCCATGTATCACTGCTTGAAATCTTCATAGCAACCATTGATATGTTACCATCCCCATTTTCAGCAAGGGAAGGGTTGAGGCACGAAGGTTAAATGACCTGATCAAGACCGCACAACTGGCAGTGACAGCCAGGATTCCCATTTCGGCCCGTGGCCATGGAGTCCATTCTTCAACCACTGCCACTCCAGCCCTCAGGAAGGGGAAGAGCTACAAGCTGCTGCGTATGTGGGCTTCTGCAGACATATCCACACACTCATTATAGAAAGGGGCACCTCTGTTTATGTAAGAACTAGCTGGAGCAGTTTACAGAGAACCTTGTAATTTTGAGTTAGTTTTTCTACTTCTTTGCAACAAATGACTCCTGAAGGAATAGACAGCCTAAATTGAATCTCACCCATCTATATTGTAAAGAAACTATTAACAACTCAGAAAGTTCCCTTATGGCTGGAAGATGTATGATTCTGCTGTTTTTTTATCAAAATGAACACAGATGTGTTCAACATAAAAAAAAAGTTATTATCAGTGGAATTTCTGTTAGTCTTGGCAAAGAAACCATGAGCGAGATAATTACTAACAAGAGTGCATAAATACCATTTCAAAACATGAAGTTAAAAAAAAAAGCAAGAATTAAGTTCTAGGCCTGAGAATTATTTTTGTATTTTAAAAACGCTCTAGAATTCAAGTAGTCATTATTGAGAATGGCCACCTTCAAGCCAAAAGAAGTCTGAGGTAGAACCTGGGTCTACTCACCCCCTCTAAATTATGCAAACTTGATGATGCTATAAATCCTTTTCTTAGAAAAATTCACATATACACTCACAGTCACTTAACTGCATAAACTTTCAGGGTACTCACAGACCCAGATCAATAACCCCCTAGGCTGAATTAGGGCATTATGGACTTAAGTAGTCATTATTGAGAATGACCACCTTCAAGCCAAAAGAAGTCTGAGGTAGAACCTGGGTCTACTCACCCCCTCTAAATTATGCAAACTTGATGATGCTATAAATCCTTTTCTTAGAAAAATTCACATATACACTCACAGTCACTTAACTGCATAAACTTTCAGGGCACTCACAGACCCAGATCAATAACCCCCTAGGCTGAATTAGGGCATTATGGACTGAGACCAACCTCTGCTGCCTGGTCTTGCTGCTCAATTTCTTTGGCCTAAGTCTTTACAGTCTTTCCACCACAGTCGTTTCACTTTCTGGTGTGGAATCCAAGTGTATAATGAATTCTGATAGAAGCAAAACGGCACAGCAAATCAACAAGGGTCTTTAAGACAGCAGTGATATACCCAATCCAGGAAATTATTTCCTACATCAAACTCTGATCTTAAAAGGATCTGTAGGTGGTAACTTCAAACAATTTTAGAGTAAAAAATCCCACTTGAAGTGGCATCCAGGATCAAAGAGAAATCTGACAGGCACCCAACTACTTAAGTCTCTGGGTTTACATATTTATGTTTGAATTCATAAAACAATGCCAGGGATTCAACTTAATTAGATCAACTACTGAAACAGAGATGAGTTAAGGGACTTGGAGAGAACAAAGGATGGAGAAAGAACCTGATAGATCCTCTTAATTAAAATAACTAAAACGCCAAATGAAATGTAAAAACTATGTTAAAACAGTAAATTAAGGGCCGGCAGGAAAGAGATTAGCAGACTGATGCCTAAACACAGCGCAGATAGGGTCCTCGAACTTTGGGAGGCAGGTGGGCACCAACAGGGCTTTGTCTTCAGCAGTGCGTGTGTGCTCAGCTGCATCCCACGGGCTGTAGCCACACCCCTCTGTCCACGGGACCTTCCAGGAAGGAACACTGGAGCAGGTTGCCATCTCCTACTCCAGGCCATCTTCCCAATCCAGGTATCAAACCCATGTCTCCTGTGCTGGTAGGCAGATTCCTTACCACTGAGCCACCTGGGAAGCCTGTCTTGAAGGCTTCTTCAACACCCCAAAACCCTTCTACTTCCGTTTCTATGACTCTCTGGGGGTGCTGGGGAAGGGGATGAAGCCCAGACCCTACTCAAGGAAGGGAGTCTACTCTATTAGAAGGCTGCCTCCTCTTTTTCTAAAGGCATCTAACTGAAGAAAGTGGGGACAACCACTAGACCTTTCAGGTATGACCTAAATCAAATCCCTTTGATTCTACAGTGGAAGTGAGAAATAGATTTAAGGGACTAGATCTGATAGACAGAGTGCCTGATGAACTTCTGTATGCAGGTCAGGAAGCAACAGTTAGAACTAGACATGGAACAGACTGGTTCCAAATAGGAAAAGGAATATGTCAAGGCTGTATACTGTCACCCTTATGTAACTTATATGCAGAGTACAGAAACGCTGGGCTGGATGAAGCACACGCTGGAGTCAAGATTGCTGGGAGAAATGTCAATAACCTCAGATATGCAGATGACACCACCCTTCTGGCAGAAAGTGAAGAACTAAAAAGCCTCTTGATGAAAGTGAAAGAGGAGTGAAAAAGTTGGCTTAAAGCTCAACATTTAGAAAANAAACGCTGGGCTGGATGAAGCACACGCTGGAGTCAAGATTGCTGGGAGAAATGTCAATAACCTCAGATATGCAGATGACACCACCCTTCTGGCAGAAAGTGAAGAACTAAAAAGCCTCTTGATGAAAGTGAAAGAGGAGTGAAAAAGTTGGCTTAAAGCTCAACATTTAGAAAACTAAGATCATGGCATCCGGTCCCATCACTTCATGGCAAATAGATGGGGAAAGAGTGGAAACAGTGGCTGAGTTTATTTTTGGGGGCTCCAAAATCACTGCAGATGGTGATTGTAGTCATGAAATAAAATGATGCTTACTTCTTGGAAGCAAAGTTATGACCAACCTAGACAGTATATTAAAAAGCAGAGACATTACTTTGTCAACAAAGGTCTGTCTAGTCCAAGCTATGATTTTTCTAGTAGCCATGTATGGATGTTGAGAGCTGGACTGTGAAGAAAGCTGAGCGCCGAAGAATTGATGCCTTTGAACTGTAGTGTTGGAGAGTCCCCTGGACTGCAAGGAGATCCAGCCAGTCCATCCTAAAGGAGATTAGTCCTGGGCATTCATTGGAAGGACTGATGCTGAAACTCCAATAGTTTGGCCACCTGATGCAAAAAGCTGACTTCATTTGAAAAGAACCTGATGCTGGGAAAGATTGAGGGCAGAAGGGAATGACAGAGGATGGGATGGCTGGATGGCATCACCGACTCAATGGACATGGGTTTGGGTGAACTCCAGGAGTTGGTGATGGACAGGGAGGCCTGGCGTGTTGCAGTTCATGGGGTCACAAAGAGTCGGACATGACTGAGCGACTGAACTGAACTTAATAATATTGATGAATTATGGCGGCATCCCCACTTGATTCAACCTAATTATAGTAGACCCCAATTACAGCTGGGTATATGGCAGTAAAAACAAAGAGGAAATACCTTTCTAGGCAGAAAAAGGCAAAGAAGCTTGTCTATCTTGACCCTGGCTTTGGGTTCAGTTCAGTTCAGTTGCTCAGTCATGTCCGACTCTTTGCGATCCCATGAATCGCAGCACGCCAGGCCTTCCTGTCCATCACCAACTCCTGGAGTTCACGCAGATTCACATCCATCGAGTCAGTGATGCCATCCAGCCATCTCATCCTCTGTCGTCCCCTTCTCCTCCTGCCCCCAATCCCTCCCAGCATCAGAGTCTTTTCCAATGAGTCAACTCTTAGAGGGGAGTAAAAAGCTCTTTCCTACAAATTCAGAATTAGCTTAATTTCATACCTGTATAATGTGAAAAACATCAAATGAGGAATTTAAAGATTCTATGTTGTTACTGCCCCCATCTACCCAGAGAGGCAAACTGTTATCTTCTCTAGGGGAACTCCAACTCAGCCTGCAGAGATTTGGGAGTAAAAAGCTCTTTCCTACAAATTCAGAATTAGCTTAATTTCATACCTGTATAATGTGAAAAACATCAAATGAGGAATTTAAAGATTCTATGTTGTTACTGCCCCCACCTACCCAGAGAGGCAAACTGTTATCTTCTCTAGGGGAACTCCAACTCAGCCTGCAGAGATTCCCCACAGAAAAAGACAAACGGGCAAGTAAAATGGGCAACTCCAATGAAAAGATCACAAAACACACAGAAACAGAACCACAACAAAGAAACGCCCAAAGATCTCAGATACTGGAATGATCAGACGAAATGTAAAATAACTGTGTTTACCACATTTAGATAAATAACACAAGTTCAAAAGTCTGGGAGGGAGTAAATGACAACAAAGAAGAACCAAGCAGATTTTTGAAATCAAAACAAAAACAAAACTTGAAATAAAAGTACAGTAATTAAAAGATCCAGTGGATATTTTAGATAGATTAGGCATGACTGAGGATAAAATGAGTAAACTACAAGAAGGAACTAAAGCCATCTTTGAGAATGCAGAGCAAAGGGTCAGAGATAGAAAAAGGTGAGAGGTTAAATGACACATCTTGCTATAAATCCCAAAGGAGAATGGCAAGAGCAAAGATAACAACACTAGTAATTTAAATTTGTTAGAATCACCACTAAAAGAACAGTAACAATAAATTATAAAGGATAAAACTTCAAACAGAAAAAAAGTGGAGGGCAGAAAAAAGCAAGAGAGGGAAACCCTTTACCGCATCTCTCCAAAAAATAGGAATCAAGCATGTCAACACGGATAAATCCCTAAAACAAAATATGCTGAAAGAAACCATTTACAGAATAGTGTTCAAAAATTGGCAAAAATTTTACAGTTCAGGGACATGCACAATAAAGAAAAGCAAAGAACGACCATATACACACATTGGGACACACACACTCTCAAGATACAAAAAAGTGGCCCTGGCACTTCAAGGAAATACACCGGTCTCCTAAACGATGTTTCGTTAGAACCTGCAGAATGCTTTCCTGATCTACTGTGTCCCATAACGCAGCACGAAGAAATGAAAGGCAGCTAAATCACTCTGAAAGCTGTAACTTGTTTCTGACTCTCTACCCAAAGCCTACTTAGCTAATCAGACATTAGACACAGCATCACAAAGTTGGAAAGAAGGTTATACTGACACCCTACCCATGCTTACAGGTCTGTAAGTAGAATGATAAGCCTCTCCTTCTAACAGGGCCTTTCTGATTTTATTCATTTTACATATGCCACCTTTGATGTTTTTGTTTGAAGGGCTCCACCTGGCAAAAAAAAGTTTGAACAGCTTGTCAGGAATCTAAGCTTCCTGGAGTTGGAAGAGAATGCAGATCACCTAACTCTCTATATAAATGAAATTGTGTTAACCGGAGCAAGATTATGGATTTAAAAAATAATCCTATCAAAATAAATCATGGTGACCAAAATGTGCACCCAGTAAGCAACCTGCACTGGTTTTCTTTCCTCTCCTTAGTCCACCATCGTTAGAAACACCCAATGGTCCTAGAACAGCAAGAGGAATGTGAAACAGACCTCAAATCAAAGCAAAGCTGGTGAGCAAACCCAGTCAACCCCTGATCCACCACACTGGACCTGTGCATCTTATTCACACTGTACAGCCTCCCAACTGGGGAATCAAGTCTACGATCTGTTATAATCAACTCCTCTACTCAGAAAGATTAAACCTAAACATAAGAAGGAAGATGTTGGTGTTTGTTGGCAGGACATAAAAACCTGGGAAGTGGCTTATTTTGGTAAATAAAAGATATAGAATTTGACTCCACTAAATGCTCGTGGGGGGTGTGAATAAGCACATCTCCAGCAGATGGCATGTGAACTTCTGCCAACCTCAGCAAGAATATGCCTAATCCCGCCCGCTCTCCCGCAGCACCTCTCACCAGGGTTTTGCTGGAAAGGTCAGGCAGCCAGTCTGTCCCAGAACATGACGACTGGTTACTGTTCTCTTGTTCATCAGCCCCAAACAACTCGTGTGTGGGCTGGTCATCCCTGGGAAATACGGTATTTGATAATGTGCTAACTGGGTGGCTACAAGAAAAAAAAGGAATGCACGTTTTAAAAGTGGCTGCTTAGTAATTTTTCTACATCAAATATACATCTTGGCTGAATGATTATTAAAATCCAGTAGTAGTTCACATACTTAATCCAGTGAAGATGAATGAAAATTTGGCTTTTGCCTTTATCTGTTCATAGTTCCCTAACATGACTTTAAAAAAAGAAATGAAGAACCACCCTTGTGGATTCAAACTAGCTGATGTGCAAAGCTGGCATATAGAACTTGAAACCTTTGATTTTTTAAATGAGTTTTTAAAATTTTATTTCTTTCTGGCTGTGCTGGGTTTTCACTGCTGTAAGGATTTTTCTCTAGCTGTGGTGCGAGGGCTTCTCTTGTGGCAGAGCACGGGCTCAAGGTGGACCAGCTTCAGTAGTTACAGCATGAGCTCAGTAGCTGTAGCTTCCAGGCTTAGTTGCTCCAGGGAATGTGGATCTTCCCAGACCAGGGATGGAACCCACGTCCCCTGCACTGGCAGCTAGGTTCCTTACCACTGAACCCTAGGTGCCCCTTCTCTATTTTTGAAGGAGCATTTAGTATCTTCTATTGTAACCAGACATGAACAAAGCATTTTTTGCCCTCCACCAGTTTTATCTTCTCTTCTACTACATTCATGATATGACGATCTCTTACCTGGAGGGTCTCTTTCTGCCAAAATAAACCTTAACATTTTCCATGCAGCACCTCCCTACAATGGCTCTTTTGTCTTACTTGGGTACCAAGACGCCCACCTCGCTGTAGTTGTACTGGCTGATCTACATCTTTACCTTCGCACAAACTGAGTTTTCTTTCAACTTTTCATCATGGCTCCACATTGGGAACTGTAGGTTCTCTCCTTTCCCATCAGTCTAAATCCTGTGCCTTCATGAAGCAGCATTCATTTGTCCCCAGCTCCCATCTCATACTCCACGTGTATATGTTACTTTTAAAGCCTCTAGTCTTAAATCAAGGGGCTTGAAAACCAAGACAATGTTTGATGTGGGTAAATATAGTACAGAAGATACCTATCAGTAATTTCTGTGAATGAGTTCAAACAGTATTAACTATCTGGATATATATCATATCATGTATAACATGTGTATCATGTTAAATAAGGATGGGAATACCTGTGTATCTGAATGGTTCTGTAATGGTGTCGTCATCTTGAGAGCTAAAATACTTTGTAATCACTTGATATTAGAATGGAAAAAATTGCACTAATAATCACAACTTCATTTCCTAGTTACTTCTTTCGTATCTGCTGAAAGTATCTATCTTGTATGCAATCACTGCTCAGAAATGCTTAGCTAGCTATGGCTCAGTATCAGGTCTTAACAGGGGCTACACATAAAAGGCAGATACTTCTTAGAACTCAGCCAACTGAGATATTCAAACATAAGAAACCACCAGGATTAATTATAAGGAAACAAATAGTAAATATTTACTGAATACTGAGTCAGGCATTCTTCTGAACAGATCTCATTACTTCACTCAGTGATTCGCTGAGAGATATTAGATATTGTCCCTGTTTTTATAGCTAGGGATGCTGCATTTAAGTCACTCACTCAAATCACACAGCTAGGAGGAGCCAGGGCCTTGACTATGTATAAAGGCAGATATTCCCTGAGCTGCACATGGTGATAAGGACAAATGAGAGTAAGGTTAGCGCAGACAGGGATCTACGAGGGAAAATATGAAGTTGTGTCTTCACATATTAAGTTCAAGTTATTTGAGTCTCTCCTAAGATCTCATGTCCTAAACCCAAAGGTTGATTTTGTTCTCTACTTAACCAGTGCTGTGCTTCTTTTCAGAAGAATTGTGAGCTAGAAACTACACTCCACACTTTATAACCCAAGCCCAATGGGTTACAAATGGCTCTATTCTACAATCTTATAGGATTCTGAAATCCTGGAAGTGATACAATTGATAATGTCCAAGGCACAGATTAAAGATTTATGAAACTGATACAACTTGTTCATCTTCTTCTTCCATTAGAGACCTGGGAGACTGTCCTAAGTAGAATAAGTAAACTCTGAATTTGTCACAGATGTAGAGCAGGAAGGAGCCAGAAGCAGCTAGAAGTCACGCGGTCACCCAGGAGCACGCTGCGGGCACGGACACAGCCGGGGCCTCAGGGCCGGGGCTTGCAGTACCAACTAGGCTCTTTTCTCCCACAAGCAAATGCTGGTTCAAACAATCCCCACTAGGTGGTCCTCTTCCAGCTCCCTAAGAGACAACCAGGTTTTGACAGAAGAATGTGCTTTTCAAATGACACACTCTCCATCCACTTTTAATGTACCAGAGAAACGAATATGCATTCAACACACTTGTGAAAAATGTAGGACACAACATTGTGTTTCACATGAATTAGGGGAGAGAGAAAAGAGCAAAGGTTTGTGTATAAAAACACTGGTGGTTGACTTAGAATAATTTAAAAAGTAGCTCTTGAATTTTATTGCCAAGTTCAAATAAACCCAGACAAAAAATATGGATACAGATGATGTCCCACAACTCACCAAGTCCCACACCTCCCTAAATAGTTCAATCTCATCTCTCTACTTCAGAAACTTAGTTATATCCAATAAGAATTTTGCATCCATATTACAATCCATCTTTGGAAAACAGACTATTTGAAGGAAGACAAATCCAAATTGAAACTGTGTGGTTTCCAGAGCAATTTATTCATTAAAATCTATTCAATATGCCATCAACAGTTCTCCTGTGTGTATTGTGCTGATAAATTGACACCGAGAAGATTTAACAAGTTCATCATTTAATAAGTCTGAATTAATTTTCACCACATGGTATTGTACACGGTCATCTGTNTCAATACTTGGGGCAAAAGTTCTAGGATCATTTCATTCTTTTAAAAGGAATTCACTCATTACTAAACTAGGACAAACACCAATTAAAGGAAAATAAAATTTTTCAGTCTATTCCACATAAATGAATATAGGCAGAAACTAGCACTTTAAAAAAATCAGTAAAATGCAGACATAATAACAGGAAACAATGCTGAAAACATCCTCTACCTGAAAAGAACACATCAGTGTTTCGTCCACACTCATCATGGCACCTGCATTGTCAAACTCTCCACAATAATTGGGCGCAGAAAACAGAGTGACCAACTGCCTCTTTGCAAAAAATTCATATCCATCTTCAACCACCTTGGAGAGAAAATGTTTTCAGTGTGAACAGGCGCCAACTTTAGGTGAGCAAAACCACTCTTCAGTTTCCCATTGAGCCTGACATCCTGTAGGTCACTGCCAGAGGCATTCTGTATAAATAAGCAATACCTACCCACCAAAATCAACAAGGAGAATCTGTGCTCACACACATGCTCTTAAGTGTACATGTAAAATTCAAAATCAATACCTGATGGGCTCTACATATAAGATCCAAATCATGCTTATGGAGAAATTTTGCAACCACTTCTGCACCAAATGTGAAGGACACTCCTCTGTCATTTTCACCCCAGCCTAAGACATCTTTATCGGGGTCAGACCACAAAAGATCACAAAGGAGACCTTGATCTGGTACATCAGTTGGTCGCATAATTCGCCGAATCTGCTCCATAGATTGAAGATCTGGTGATAAACCTATTAAATGAGGGGGGAAAAAACCAAAAATGGAAGAAAACACAATTTTAAAAGGGAAGTTAGCACTTTAATATTTCCCTTTCTCTACAGAGAGACTCAGTGACTTACAAAAACTTCCATGAAATCTTTGATTATCTTTTCTTATTTATTAGCTTTTGTTAAAAAGGGGTGGGAGGGGCCCCACTGGAACTTGTTACATGCACTAATTTGTGGAGCAGTGTGTGCCCAAACAGGACAAGGAAAGTTACTTCAACATTCAGAGCACCCTAATGACCACTGTAGTGACTGGGCGTAGAGGATGCAGACACTCAGGTGATGAAGCTTTCTAGGAAACCTGCACTGGCCAAGGACTGTAAAATCAAACCAGCTCAGATGTAACTGGCTCTCAATCTGACTTTAAAAATCACATGTCCAACTCTACCAAAACCAGTATATAAGTAAAACCAGTGTATAAGTACATAGGAGGGCAAGGATAGTGGTTTTATTAAAATATAGTTGAGTTGGCTTTTTGATGGTTGTCTAACTTCTGACACAGATGAAAAGATATCCTCTTTGCAATTACTATTTTAATTACATCATATAAAGTACAACCACCAAGCAAAATAACTTTTAACATCTAAGTCAGAGAAATTTCTGAAAGGAAAGGATCAAGAACAGTCCAGGGGAAAGCATATTCACATTTTCAGTATCCTACAGGATCTACGGTGTAACGCATTGCTTATTTTACATTCGAAAATACTTTCTATTCCATTTTCAAGGCTAACTGTTACAGAGCCTAGAATTCTTTGTAACAAATCAACTGCATACTTTGGACTTGTATCTGGATGATCCTGGATGTGCCAGAGTGGACTCCTGGTGTAACACAGCAGTACAGGAGAGTCAACCTCACAGAGGAAGTTATCCGAATGTTAATTCATCAATGTCAAAGTGTATACTCTTTAGAAGAATCCAAATCTACGTGGAATTAAAATCAGCCCACATACCTCCATGACAGCAGAATATTTTCTCATCCACGATGGCTGCTATCGGTAAACAGTTAAAGCAGTCTGTGAAAGTTTTCCATAGTTTAATGTTATATCTTCTTTTACCTGTGAAAATTTTGGGATGGTTAAAAGAGACTGGTGTTTTGCAGATACATACTCTCAGGATAAGTCCTCCAAGGCAATACTCAAAAGCTATGCTTTTATTAAAAAAGAGAGAATTAGATATATGTAATATTTAAGACATCTATGATTGATAAGCAACAACTTATAGTTTCCTATGCACTATTTTAAAATTCCATGGAAGATCTGAAAACAGAATTCCAGATATACTGATTAAGGATTATCACTGCTGCTAAGTCACTTCAGTCGTATCCCGACTCTGTGCGACCCCAGAGACGACAGCCCACCAGGCTCCCCCGTCCCTGGGATTCTCCAGGTAAGAACACTGGAGTGGGTTGCCATTTCCTTGATTAAGCCTAAACAATTATTTGATAGCACCAACTCTGTTTGCAATATAATCTGTTCTGTCCACTCTCAAACCATAGGTGGGTTCCTATTTTCAAAGGCAACCAAGAACAACTCACAACTCACTCTGTTGGCTTCTTCATCAAAAATTAAGATTCTTCCTCCTGTTGCCTGAGCATCTTATTAACTTAGTCCCGGGCTGCTGTTTTCTTTCCTCTGTACATTTCCCCTCTAAGGCCACCTCAGACCGCCAGGAGCATCTGGCTCCAGAAACATTCCTGGATAACTGCCAAGGTCTCTTCAAGCTTCCAAATCCTCAGATTCTGAGCCAGAACCCCTAATGCAGTTTCCTATTACCACAGACCAGACAGCTCTGGCATCAGAAAAGTGTAACACACATTCACATTTTATCCACCAACAGATACCTCAGCTTTTCCAGGACTACAGTCATAACACGGGCAGGGGGAATGGAGGAAATGGTAGCATAGAGTGCTTGCTACACTTAGGAAAAAAGTATCGCGTTCAGCAGTGGTTTTAAAATTCCTTCATGGAAATCTACATTTGAATAGAAAATTTCAATACAGTACAATTAAAAAAAAATTATCAATGTTTTCTTACATTGGTAAACCATCCACTGAAAGCCACCTATGTCAGGATACTTTCAGGCCCACAGACTGGGTGGTAAACTATACCTCCCTGATGGGAGAGGGGAAAATTGCAGTACAAGGTCATTCATTACATGAGTCTTGAAGACAAAGAGTCAAAATTGATACTATTCAATGCTGACCTGCTAAATCATTAAGACTTCTAATAAAAAAGAAACCAAAAATGATGTAGCCAACACAGGAGGAAGTATATCACAACAAAGAGATTGTGTGAATTTGAACTTTATCAAAGAAAACATCAAAATATTGGCTAACCGCTGTATAAAAGGAAACTGTTCTAAATAGTAGTACCTGTAACAAATCCTAAAACACAATGTTATAAAATTCTCTGCCTCTCATTACCTAGAGTGACTGCCTTACTAGCACTTCTCTGATAAGACTCCTTGTCAATATCAAATATCTTTCTCGCCCACCTCATTCTTTTTTTTTTTTTAAATTTTACTGAAGTATAGTCAATTTTCTCCCACCTCATCTTATGAGCTGGGTGTTGGACTACATACATACATACAGTCAAGGGAGAGGCTGTGAGTACGAGGACTACGTTTATTATGAAGGTAACCTTTCAGGCAATGTACTTCTAACAAACTAGGTGAACACATCTTAGTGAAACTGAGATGGTGAAGAAGGCTGAGCGCAGAAGAATTGATGCTTTTCAACTGTGGTGTTGGAGAAGACTCTTGAGAGTCCCTTGGACTACAAGGAGATCCAACCAGTCCATTCTGAAGGAGATCAGCCCTGGAATTTCTTTGGAAAGAATGATGCTAAACTCCAGTACTCTGGCCACCTCATGCGAAGAGTTGACTCACTGCAAAAGACTCTGATGCTGGGAGGGATTGGGGACAGGAGAAGGGGACGACCAAGGATGAGATGGCTGGATGGCATCAGTGACTCGATGGATGTGAGTCTGAGTGAACTCTGGGAGTTGGTGATGGACAGGGAGGCCTGGCGTGCTGCGATTCATGGGGTCGCAAAGAGTCAGACATGANGATTGGGGACAGGAGAAGGGGACGACCAAGGATGAGATGGCTGGATGGCATCACTGACTCGATGGATGTGAGTCTGAGTGAACTCTGGGAGTTGGTGATGGACAGGGAGGCCTGGCGTGCTGCGATTCATGGGGTCGCAAAGAGTCAGACATGACTGAGCGACTGAACTGAACTGAACTGAGACGGAGTAACCCCACACCTTGCGAGACTACAGGTTATGATTATAGTCTAGGGTACGGCCACAGAGACAAAACCAGTCTTGTAATTATACTGGCAAGTGCTAGGAGTTCAAATTCCTTAACCATTCCCACTCACAGAAATGATGAATACAAAAGGAAGATGGAGATAAGGATTAAAAATTTTTTTTAAATTTATAATTACTTAAACAGCATCTTCAATAAAAACTCCACTGAAACTGATTATTTTCAAGGCTTTAGGAATCTTGTTCCTGTCAATTATCACCTCAAAGTGCACCTTCAAAATGGGTCAAACAATGTATAAATTATTCAAATACTTTTAGTTAGCTCCCCCTTGCTGCCCCATTTTCTCCTTTCAGCACACCATTTCAGATCGCGAGTAGTGTTTTTCTTGGGTGTGGATGTGCCAAAGGAAAAAGAACTATATTACAAATTACAAAAGTTATTTGTACATTCCAAGTTTCCATTTATATGCNCTGAACTGAACTGAGACGGAGTAACCCCACACCTTGCGAGACTACAGGTTATGATTATAGTCTAGGGTACGGCCACAGAGACAAAACCAGTCTTGTAATTATACTGGCAAGTGCTAGGAGTTCAAATTCCTTAACCATTCCCACTCACAGAAATGATGAATACAAAAGGAAGATGGAGATAAGGATTAAAAATTTTTTTTAAATTTATAATTACTTAAACAGCATCTTCAATAAAAACTCCACTGAAACTGATTATTTTCAAGGCTTTAGGAATCTTGTTCCTGTCAATTATCACCTCAAAGTGCACCTTCAAAATGGGTCAAACAATGTATAAATTATTCAAATACTTTTAGTTAGCTCCCCCTTGCTGCCCCATTTTCTCCTTTCAGCACACCATTTCAGATCGCGAGTAGTGTTTTTCTTGGGTGTGGATGTGCCAAAGGAAAAAGAACTATATTACAAATTACAAAAGTTATTTGTACATTCCAAGTTTCCATTTATATGCAATATCTAGAAAAGGCAAACCTATAGAGACAGAAAGTAGCTTAGTGCTTACATAGGACTGTGGTGATGGTTGTGTAATTCTATCAATTTAACTCACTCAACCGTACACTTAAAATGGATGAAATTTTATCTCAATAGAGTTATCAAAAACAGAGCTATCTATTTGGACAGGTTCTCAGAGTTGTACTAAATATTAAATTATCTGCAACTATTCACAACAATTACCTCAAAAGAAATCACCACTGTTAGCACTATTTCCTAATCTAATCATCACATCATACAAGAATCCAGGGCATTACCATACTGTAATGAATGTTTATTTTTTTTAACACGAGAAAGAAGCCAGGACAAAAGCTAGCTAACAAAATAGTAAGCATGAAAAATGATAACACTACATCTAAACTCTCACAAATCCTAACAGAAACATGTTCAGTTTATGGCCATCTATCTCAACATAAGTATATCTTCCTGTAGAAAGTACTTACATTCATCATAAAATCCATAAATCCTATTGATGCTGGCACATTCGTGGTTTCCTCTGAGAAGAAAAAAGTTCTCGGGATATTTGATTTTGTAAGCCAACAAGAGGCAGATAGTCTCCAGTGATTGTTTCCCCCTGTCCACATAGTCCCCAAGAAACAGGTAATTGCTTTCTGGCGGGAATCCACCATACTCAAAAAGTCGAAGCAAATCATAGTATTGCCCATGGATATCACCTAGAAGCAAGAATTTTATTACACAGTGTCTTCATTCGTATAGCTCAAACCACCCACATAACTAATTTCCACTGTTGTGTAGTATTTATTTAGTCCAACAGAGCTTAGTGAAAATTTTAAGTGTATATCAGAATCACACACAAAACTCAAGTAATTAATAATTTATTTTGCAGAACGGATTATTAATGGTTAGGCAGGCCTTCCTGCCAAGTAACACGGTTTCCCTTTCAGGCTGGCTGATCAATATCAGATGTCCAACAGCTAACTATCTAGGGACCGTGCCAGCAGAAGTCATGCACTCTTAACAAGCCCTGACCCCACGTGAACAGAGGTACACAGACACACACTACA
Organism: Oreotragus oreotragus; assembly: GCA_006410675.1. Classification (NCBI taxonomy): domain Eukaryota; kingdom Metazoa; phylum Chordata; class Mammalia; order Artiodactyla; family Bovidae; genus Oreotragus; species Oreotragus oreotragus. The sequence goes on along the minus strand of SJYX01005527.1, from coordinate 3,466 downwards.
TCCAACACATCTGGCTTTCAATGTCTCCCCGCTAGATGCTGCCAGAGTATGTTCCTTCACTTTAAGCTTATATATAGGTTCAGGCCTTTTCCTAGCTCTCCATTCTGCTTCCATTCCTTTCCTCTGCAATGTTTGTATTTCTTTAGCAAAATAATTTTAAGAAATTCTGAAGCACATCTAAGTAAACTTGGTCCATTAGAGGTATTTATTCTAAAGCTACAATTATATAATGTAATTCTAGGTTATTCATAAATAGTACATGATTCTACTGGCTAACATAATATCATCTATATACCATCTATATATACCCTTGACTCAGTCAATTAATCACATAACCAAAGGAAATGGTGAACCGAAACTTACCACATATCTTGAGTGGTGCTTCAAGTTCTAGCAGGATAGGCTGACTGAGAAAGATCTCTCGGGACTTTAAGCACAGTCCTCTGATTTCATTCTCCTGTAGCTGGACATTCTTACCAGGCTTGGACCCTCTCACTGTAGGGGGAGAAAAACCCCAATTTAGTCAAGTGAAGTCAAAGTAAGATTTCATATAAAAATTAAACATATATGAAAAGGCACAAGCTTTAAATAAAGAGGAGACAAGAACATAGTTTAACTACTTTCTGACTAGGCTTCATCTTCAGGACACTTATAAATACAAGAATTGGCCTTGTTCACCTACAGCCCACTCACCAGATCAGCTCTTTTTGCCTCCCGTCATCTTCTCTTCTCCAGCCTTATAAATGAATTAGTATTTGTAGAGCAGGAGGTCTTAGAGATTGTCATGTTACTCAGTCAGTTCTAACAATTCCTTGTTTTAAAATACGAAATTGGAAATGCTCAGATCTCTCCCTCTCAATCAGTGTTTTTCAGAGGACCACAGGGCTCTCTCCATGATCCAAGATCTATCTTATGAAAAAAATTTACTGTGCTGTTTTTCATTAAAACACCATGTATGCTTGTTGTGGGTATTTTGCTATGCAACTTTCTAGGCCTGAATTTGTGAATACACTCATGTCTATACAGGGCAAAGGATGTCAGTGTTTGCTGTGAGAAGTTTCCTAGTAACTGGAACAGGTAAAACTTGAGAAAAAGGAGGAAGAGATCACAGCACAGCACGCATCACATCAGAAGACTCGAGTTCTACTCACTATCAAAGTGAAACACAAGATTTCCTCTGGCCTTATAATAATTCATTTACCAGCAGGTGGGTTTTAAGAAGTGAAATTCTGTTTTGACTCTAGGTGCAACAGGTTAGACAATTATTAACATATAACAACTAGCACTGCACTGCCTCCTGTTTAGTCAAGTCGTGCCCAACCCTTGTGCAAGCCCGTGGCCTGCAGCCTGCCAGGCTCCTTCCTCTGTCCATGGGATTTTCCAGAATACTTGAGTGGGCTGCCATTTCCTTTTCCAGGGTAATAAATAACAAGCAGCACTGCATTACTAAATTTACCTTAATCTTACAGGTGTGAAGTGGCTGCTCTTGCTGTTCAGTCTCTAAGTCGTGTCTGACTCTTAGCGACCCCACAGACTGCAGCCCACCAGGCTCCTCTGTCCATGGGATTCCCCAGGCAAGAATACTGGAGTGGGTTGCCATTCCTTTCTGCAGGGGATCTTCCTGACCCAGGCATCAAATCTGGGTCTCCTGTATCACAGGTAGATTCTTTACCATCTGAGTCACCAGGCAGGCACCAGGGAAGCCCCTCATGAAGTGCCAGATTCTGGTTAAATATGGGGACTGATAACCATCAGATTGCAATCAAAATCTTAACACTTGTTTTGTACAAAGGATTCATGAAAGGAGGCATTCTTTGAACTAGAACTGAAGCAAAAACACAGAACCAGACTAAGTACAGAACTAAGCCTATATCTTTCTACCATTAAACCCAATATAAAGTGATAAGCAGATTAAATCAATGTTGTTAATTTAAATTTTATCAGTTTTGAAGGCTTTATATTCAAATTCAAAATCATCTAGCCTAATGCTAAACAAGAGCAATATGTTTAACTGGTTTTTATCTAGCTTTGTTCTGTAAATATCTAAGTAACATTACAGAGTAATAAAAATTGCAAGTTAAAAAAACCCTGGTATCTGCTGAGAATTATTTTTCCTATTAAAAAGGGCTGTGCCCAAATTTGAAAAATACTGTCTTAGGGGAAGCCCTCCTTCAGCCTGAGGAGCCACTGAAATGAAATTCTCTGAGGAAACAAGCTGAGCAGAAATGGAAGGGTGTTATTTTTTTCAATGAAAGACAGTAAATAAGGAAGGATGACAAGGGGAAAGAGTCAAACTCTTAGAGGGTACCGCAAAAAGAAAATGTTGAGTGCACTGGACTGGCAACTAGAAGCCAAGTTTCTGTACTGGTTTTATAATCTTGAGCAAATCACCTCTTTGGACTCCAAAACATGTAACTGAACTAAGTGACCACCAGTCTCATGCTGATCAAATATTAAGAAACAAGAATCGACTACAGGGAAAGCATAGTAAGAATAATCTTTGAGGGACTACACTAAACACACATACACAATACAACAGCAACTGGGTTGTTTCTGAAACAAAATCGACTTTTTTCCAGAACCAAAGTAATTTTTTCTTTCTAGACACACACATAGGAGAGAACTCAAGAAACCCTCCCAGTGGAAAGATGGTGGGATTGTTGCTTTACTGGCCAGAAAACCCCAATCATTAGTGATTTTACCACAAGTCAGCCAGAAGGTTGGGCATACTGCCCAACAGGAAACTTTATTTTTGGCTAGGGGACTCCTAAACGCTTCTGGTTTCAAAGGGAATCTTTTTCAGCAGTAAAAACACTTGTTTAACTGAATTATCAGTTAACTGATGACTTCAGTGGCTGTGTTTTTGTTTATGATTGGGTGAGCCTGAAGTCGTATAAGTTTAATCATAGTAACTGAATGAGAAAAAAACTGCACTAGACTTTATGTGTAAATGATTCCCTTGTGCCAAGTACAGCCAAATGATGCCACGGTCAATCAACGGAGGTTTTTCAGAAACAGAGACATGGTGGGAGGACTGAGTAGTCACACGGCACACCCGGCGCACGGCAGCAAGTGCCACCTGCATGTGCAAGTGGGGGCTTAATTTCAGCGGAACACCGTCCTAACAGTGTAGCTTTAGACTTAACATCTCATGATGTTAACGTATCCAAATAATATAAAAACAGTTAAATTCAATACTTGGGGCAAAAGTTCTAGGATCATTTCATTCTTTTAAAAGGAATTCACTCATTACTAAACTAGGACAAACACCAATTAAAGGAAAATAAAATTTTTCAGTCTATTCCACATAAATGAATATAGGCAGAAACTAGCACTTTAAAAAAATCAGTAAAATGCAGACATAATAACAGGAAACAATGCTGAAAACATCCTCTACCTGAAAAGAACACATCAGTGTTTCGTCCACACTCATCATGGCACCTGCATTGTCAAACTCTCCACAATA